>PVKA01021661.1:0-14836 GCA_004027165.1 Ctenomys sociabilis
TTGTACATTCCCACTTTCAAATGGAAAACAATTCTATGCAAATTCAGGGTTCCTACCCCAGATGAAAAAATAAATATTTATACCTAAGGGACACTTTGCCGAAGGGTTTTCTGTACCCATTGACAACGGCAATGACATCATTATGTCACTATTCCAGTGTTGTCTGATAAAACTAAACAAAGATGTATGCTCGTGAACTCAATAAAGTAAGAAAAGTGGTTTGAAAAGTTCAGAACTACAAGTATCCTTTTTTACTAATTCAGTGTTAGTCTCAGATTCCTGGAAGGATGCATATTCCAAAGGGAATAATGAAATAGAAAAGCTTTCTAGGTTTTCTTTAAGAGAATAGTTAGGAAATGGATCATCTGAAGTTGTACAATGGAGCTGTAACTGTTGTTCTTAGCTCAGGGTGCAAAGTGATAAGCCATCAGAAAGGAATGCCATCTGGATTTATTGGAATGAAGTGGGTTTTATTGGTTATTCTTTCCCAGGACCAAAATTTGACCATTGGTTAATCTAAATGAAATTGTTGCTATTTGGACAGGGTTGTGGGAATAAGAAAAAGACTTAGAAAGCTACAAGTTTGAGCACATTATTGTTCTGGCTGAAGTCCACTGTGCAGTCTGTGAACAGCAGACTGCTTTTAGCTAGATCAGTTCCAGACTAAATCTTCCTATGAACTGGAGTTATATAATTGTAGAGTGAGAGACCGTGTGTTCTGACCCTTCTCCAAAAGTGAAAATCCCCAGAAGAACATCTCTGAAGGGTGACCTTCCAGGCATTTTCTGGGACTCTTAAAAAAGAGATAAAGAGACAACTTTTCAGAACCTGTCATTCCATTCTTAAAACTTTGGTTTTGAAATTTCTTATACCAGAGTGGAGACCCTGGGACATGCACACATTCTTGGAGATATCCAAGTTCTACACAATATCTGTTTGCCTTTTCAGGTGGACAGTGATCTGAAAAGAACTAACATGGAAGCATGTTATAGTGACCACTATTATAAGATCACATTAAAAAAAAAATGAGTAGACTTTCTTTTTTGGGCCATTTTAGTTTTACAAGAAATGAAACAAAAAGCATAGGGAATTCCCATACACTCCCTTGGCCTTCCATGGCAATTCAGCCTATTCTTATCATTTGTTATTAGTATGGAACATTTGTCACAATGGATGAGTTGACGTTGATACATTATTATTAACTAAGTCTACATTTTCCATCAATATGTGCCCTTTGTGATGTATATTCTATGGATTTTTAAAAATGTATTTGGTAGTTATAGGGTCTCACAACAAAGCTTGGGCTGATAGTGATTTTCCTGTTTTCAGCCTCCCCAGCACTGAGATTATAGGTGTGTACCACCATGCCCGGTCTTGGTGGCCAGCTCAGCCTGCCAGGGGGCAGGGCTGGCCTGGCATGTGGTGCCAGGGAATTTAGCCACAGTCCCTGAGCTTGACTAAGCTTGCCTATGTAGGCACTTTAGTCCCCTTAGGTATCTCATTGGTCCCCTATTCTATGGATTTTGACAAATATGCTGGGCATCTTTTATCTGAGAATCAGTGTTAGACATTTTTAGCGATCACCTTTGTTTGGGTGTTATGAGAGCAGTTCTGCAATAATTGATGGGAATAAAAGAGCAAAGTTGGACTAAGTAAATCACAGGTGATGCTTCTGGAAGCACATGGATATCACAACATACCTCACCCTGAACGCGCCCGATCTCGTCTGATCTCGGAAGCTAAGCAGGGTCGGGCCAGGTTAGTACTTGGATGGGAGAAATGTGTTTTTCTTGGGTTCTTGTACCTTATTCAGTCATCCATGTCTGCCCAAAATACAAGTCATTTAGGGATATTCATGTTCTGAGTGGTGACTTTTTTTAACCTATTTATTTATTTGGTATAGGGTACTTGCTATGCAGCTCAGACTCATAATGATCCTCCTGTTTCAGCCTCTCCAGTGCTGGTATTACAGGCATGTGCCACCATGCTTGGTTTCGGTGGCCGGCACAGCGTGCCCATGTTTCTGGGTCTGGCATGGCATGTGGTGTCAGGGATCAAACCCAGTTCTTTGCACTTGCCAGGCAGGCACTTAGATTGTTAAGCTATCTCCCCAGTCCCCTGAATGGTGAATTTTAAAACTTTTTATGTATTTATTGGATGTTTGATGATTTTGTTTAAGCAAAACATCATCCTTTTAAAAAAGCTGGTTTATTTAAGTATTATTGATATGGTAGCTTTATGTTCTATTAACTTATACATTTATAAGTGTATATTATAAATTTTACTTGTAAATTTATAAAGCCATAGGCATTAAAACTTTATCCTTTTGGTATATTTGTCCATAATTTAAAAAATTATAGAAAAATAATTAGTAACTCTTGAACATTGGCAAACATATTTTCTTTATTTTAGCTGTACTTATGACTCATGATTAAGAGATAGTTTTAAGTGTCAAATAGTTTTTCCCTGTTTGGAGCATAACACTGATTTCCTGTGTGTCGTACATATTTACCTAGGCGCTGCCTCCTGAAATACGCTTCTACACAGCAGCCCTCCAAGTTGTTAAGCATGACAGTAGTTAAATTTGAAGCTTTATCTCATACCTTATTAAGGCCTAGAACAGTTTAATATGAACTGAATCTAAGTACCTTTTTGCAGGGCTGAACTCTGCCCCCCTTTCCACTGATTGTCTCAGGATCTTGAGAACTAAGGTTAAGATTTATGATTTATTTCTTTAATTTAACAATGGCTCTAGTTCAGATCTGAATTGTACCCTAAAGGCCCATGTATTACAGGCTTGATCGCCAGCCTCTGATGCTATGAGAGGTGCTGAAACTTTCAGTAAGTGGGGGCTAGGAGGAGCAAGTTAGATAACTTCCCTTTGTGGGGCTTTAGAGACACTGGCCCCTTCCGCTGCTCTCTTTTGCTTCCTTGAAGGGAGAAGCTCCTGTTTCTTACTTGCTCCAGCTATGATCTGCCTCATTGCAGGGTCAAAGCAGCCAGGCCAGTGGAATGAACTGAAGCATCTGAAGCCTTGAGCCAAAACAAACTTTTCTCCTTATGAGTTGTTTATTGCAAGTGGTTGTTTTTTTCTCTCAGCACTAGAAAGCTGACTCACATGCAGTCTTTCCAAAATGAAAATGGGGTCTGCCTGGCCAATAATGACTGACTTTTGGGAATTGTTGGATTTCTTTTCTAAAGGTTCAGTCATGTCTGAGGTCAACAGAAGAGTTTATGGTTTCTGTAACAGTGAGACAGCTTCCTCCCATTTGAAAACTAGAATTCTGTAGCTAGGACTCTGGGAGCTGTCATTCCATACCATTTCTCAAAGAGAACTGAAGGTCCTCAAGAGACTTCAGTGTACTGGTTATGTTCACCTGGCCTCCAATGAGCAGTTTTTGTTGGAAAGCATTTTGTCATTAATAACTCAAAAGTAAGCCGGGCGTGGTGGCGCAGGCCTGTAATCCCAGCACTTGGGAGGCTGAGGCAGGAGGATTGTTGTGAGTTCGAGACCAGTCTGAGCTACAAAGTGAGCTTAAGGCCAGCTTGAGCTGCATAGTGAGACTCTGTCTCAAAAAGACAAAAAAATAAATAAATAAATAAATAAATAAATAAATAACTCAAAAGTAGTTCTTTCTCCATTGGACTGCAGTTTTGAGTGTCCTCTGGCTCCAGAACAGTCTCACCTTCTGCTGTGGCCAGAAATGTCTGATGGACCCTGTAGGAGACCAGTGATGCCACCAATACCAACATTTACCTGCAGATGCAGAAGTGATCGACAATGGACAGATTCTCCATAAGACTGTGGCTGCCTATCCTAGTCTCAATGCTGGGGAACACTTCTAGAAGAGGTACCAGAAGGGTACAGGGAAGCAAACGGTATGGCAGTGCTGGAATGCAAAGAAGGTACCTCGAGCAGGGAAGATGTGGACTCTGTATAGGCTGAAGATATGTAAATCTCAGATAGACCCTCACATATATCACAACCTGTACCTGACGGGAAGGGAAAATGTATTCAGAAGCAAGCATGGGACACATTTACAGGTGAAGTCAGGCATAGACGACAGGAAGCTCCTGCTGGGCCAAGAGTAAAAGGCTTAAAACCAAAGCTTAAAACCTAGGAAGCTATGAGTGACTTAAGAACCATCCTGGCCAAGAAGGCAGAAGTCATCAAGACTTCTGTCTGAGGAGGAAGAGGCCGAGAATTAAAGCTCCCTTTCTCGTGTCTGAACAGAGAGGCCTCAGTGATTACGTAAGCCAATCATTGAAATAAAAACAAGACTTTATCTACTTAAAACAAAAGGAGTTACTGCTAGAACCAAAGATACTGCTGTTGAGGTCGAAGGTCTTCAGCACAGAGGGGCCCTGTGGAATTAGAAGAAATGTCAGTTGGTTGCTAACAGAGAAAATAGACTCCATATGAAAAGAACACATATTTTTATCCTGAAAGTGATATTTAGGCCAAGAAATTAAAATCAAAGATGAAAAAAGAAATAGAAGTCTGTGACCTAATGAGAAGGGAATAAAATGGCATGAAATTTCAGGGGACACTTCCTCAAATAAGAACTTGAAGATTAGAATATTGTGGTGCATACCTATAATCCCATACTCTGGGAGGCTGAGGCAACAGGATCACAAGCTCCAGCCCAGGAAATTGAATAAGACTATCTCAATTAAATATTCTTTAAAATTTTGGAGATATAGCTCAGTATAAAATCCCTGTGTGCAAACCTTAGTACCACCAAAAAAAAAAAAAAAAAAAAAAAAAAAAAAAAAAAAAAGTGACTGAGCAGATGGAAGGGGAGCCTGCTGCGGAGCATCACATCCCATATCTAGGGTATATTGCCCAGTGCCTGGAATACCCAGTGTGTCTATGGCAATGTGTGACACAGAATAGGAAGCAACTTTGCTCGTAATCTAACTCTACAAGTCTAACCTTAAGAGGGTGAGGAAAAGAGGAAATTAAACATTATTAAATATTCAATAGTGTAATTCTGACTTTTGTTTATAATTGATGGTGGGGCCCTTAAGAGGAACATGCCTGTTTTGATCATCCAAACTACTGTAGAATCACTGGTGATAAGTCAGGCTGTGTGGGAAAGCTGGTGTTTCCTAAGCAAGCTCTAATTGTACGATGATGCTGAAATATGCTCCTTGTCACATGAAGGTAACAGAGAAAATAGACTCTGTTTTTGTCACAAGAGCATGAATTCTGAGGCCAGTAAAGCTTACACAGAGGTCCTGGTGCCAACATCTACTAACCATGTGACCTCAAGAAAACTGGTAAGCTTTTCTGTTCTATGGTTTCTTCCTCAGTAAAGCAGGAGGACAATAGTGCACACAGCCCAAAAGATGGTGGAACTGAAAGGGTGAATGTATACATAACTGAAGAACTTAGAGAAGGACATTTGGAAAGTATCATATTGCATAGAGATTGCTATTTTTTATTTAACCATCTCTACCTGCAGTGGGGGCTAGAACTATGATATGTAGCAAAGGAGGACAGAATTATACAAAGTAACTCAAACCAATCACAATTATTTGGAGTGAGTAGAAATGGTTGTGAGAAGCTGCAGAT
This sequence comes from Ctenomys sociabilis, assembly GCA_004027165.1. Lineage (NCBI taxonomy): Eukaryota > Metazoa > Chordata > Mammalia > Rodentia > Ctenomyidae > Ctenomys > Ctenomys sociabilis. The sequence continues at coordinate 5,579 of PVKA01021661.1, forward strand.
TCTGCCACTTTGCAGATCCTACCACACACCTTAATTTGTAGATATAGCCAAAACCAACCAAACAGCCCCCTAAAACTTCACATTTTAAATGACCAAAAATGTAATTTCTTCTTAAGGGGCTCATCATCAATTATAACACAAGTCAAAAATCACACTACTGAATATTTAAGAATATTTATTTTCCTCTTTTCCCCACCCTCTTAAGGTTAGATTTGTAGCTATAGTGGATTATTTTGCTGAATTCAGGCACCTGCAATATTTAAGTGGCAAAGGAATACCCATCTCTGACAAAACTAAACAAAAAAGGGGATACAAATGAAGGACCATTTTGTATCTGTATATTCAAAATAGGATAGATATATAGCTACTTTTTTTAATTCAATGAGAAAGATTTATTCTAATAGTGTTTGGACAGGATATCATGTCTGCATCTTGTACTGTGAATAACCACTATGAAGACAACAATATGTGATGTACTAATTATTGAAACTGTCCTACTAATTGGTTTTGAAACTGTCTCATTGCTATTTGTTTCTCAATAAAATTAATTAAAATTTTTTTTAAAAAGGTTAGATTTGTAGAGTTAGATTGCCAGCAAAGTTGTTTCCTACTCTGGTGATTGATTGCTAAACAACAAAATCCAGGCCTTTTGTTTCAGTATTAAGTTTTGGCTCAAAATGATTTGACACCTGTTGTCTTAGTCTGTTTTCTGTTGCTATAACAGAATCCTCAAGGCTGGATCATTTATAAAGGACAGATGTTTATGTGGCTCATAGTTCTAGAGGCTGAAAAGTTCAAGATTGGACAGTCACGTCTGGTAGGGCCTCATGCTGCTTCAGCTCTTTGCAGAAAGTAGAAATAGATATAGCAGAAAAGAGAAACAGGGGCTAACCTCTGTAGTAGCTAATGCATTCCCATAAGAAGGCCTTCATCTATTCAGAAAGGCTCTGTCCCCATAGCTCAGACATTTACCCTTGGGTCCTGTTTCCTAACACTGCAGCAGTAGCAACTAGATTTCAACCAGTATGGAGGGGACAAGCCATATTCAGACTGTAGCAGCTGTCTCTTTGCTTCTTAACTATCACAGCCTGATTCACAGTATTCATATATAAAGCTGATAGACTGTAAATTCTAATGAATAAAGTACACCAAGTGTATGATTACAAACCAGCAATTAAAATGTCATGCTAAGTCATAATGTGTGTTGCATAGGCTACTTGCTCATGATTCTCAGCACTAAAGATTTTCACTCACCCATGGTGTTCTGCTTGGGCCAGTCCATTATATAACTTCCAGAATTTTCAAGAGCATATATCCTTTTCATTTCCTAGTACAAGTATGTGGCTCCTGATTTTAGAATTCAAATGGAAATGAGTTAGCTATTTGTTGCAAGCCACTTTCATTTTGAAGTAACCTAAGTATCTACAATTAAAAGGTTAAATTATGATTCCATTGTGAAATATCATGCAAAAATTAATCTCATAAGTTTAAAGCTGTGTGGCAACCAGACAGGGTTTGGATTGTAATTAGTGTTGAATGAACAAATCAGGTAACAGACACTCTGTGTCCACCCATGTCACTTAGGGTTCTCAGTGTATTCCAGACAAGTTCTAGCTTACCATCCCCCAACTGTGGACACCCACACAGTGGTGGAATTAGTACCTCCTTCTCTGTCCCCAGGAACCCTTCCATGACTGATATATACTCCAGCTCCATCACCTCCAGAGTAGGACTACTTTGGGGCACAAGTTTTGCACCATGTCTCCAATTTTCTTAGGGATTAATGTTCTATTACTCAGTATGTACATTCTTCAGTGGTTCTCTTCAGTGGTTGCATTCCCTTTCCTGTTTTGCTTTTCCCAGAACCCTAAGTGTAATTTGTACTTCTCTAATGAGCCATTTTCTTATAAATTCTTTTCTCAAAGTCTGCTTCTGGGCAAACTCAAGTTAATTCATGTTGAACAGGCAATGTAGACAAATCCTAGTTTCCCACCATCAGGATGACATACGTGCATACAAGCTAAGCTGAGAAGGACTACACAGCAATAGTGGGGGTTGAATAAGAATGATTAGAAATGTAAGATTTTCATTCTATTTCCCAGGCTTCCAGTAAAGTTGTGTAGGTTTTCAAAATATTTGTTTGACATCTTAAAAAAAAAAATGGACATGTTTGTAGGACATTGTGATTACATTCATTATGAGGAGTTGGTGCATGTATATAAACATTTCTTAATTATTTTATTTAATCCCCCTCCCCCTCTACCTTTAATATTTTTAAAACAAAAACCTTCCAAATCTACAGACATGAAAAGCTAGAAACAAGAAGTAGTTTTTGAAGAAATACACGGCCCTAGCTTGGTTTGTTACAAAGAAGAAAGGCGTAAAAAGCAAAAGATAGTGAAGTTCCTGGTGCCACAGTGCCAGGAAACAGAAATTTGTTGTTTAATGCCCCCAATGTTAATAAATATCTGTTGTTTAAAAGCACAAACTGTATGAATATAAACACATAATTCCCATTTTTTAAATACTTAAACATTTTCTTTGGAAAATTCCTTTACACATAGTAAGTCATTTGTGTTTTTAAAGTTTCTATGATCAGATTTATAGTTTATAAGGTCAGAGATTCTTTTGCTTATCTGTTATCCACATAAACCTGATGTTTAATCTTAAAAGGTGAGTTTAGTTAGCTTGTTTCTAGGAACATTATAGCAGGCTGAGAAGTTAATATCATCATTCCATCATTTCCTTCTTTGAACTTTTGGATAAAATGAAAGTAAACACAGATTCACCTGCATACATACACACACACACACACATACACACACACAGAGTTGTGCCTCCACATGCACCTAACACATGCACAAAGTTAATTCCTTTGCAAATGGAATTTAAACCCAAAACTAAGAACTTAAAAGATTTAAGGAGTAAAACCAAACTATTGAGTAGGATCTCAGAGATGAAGTATTGCACCTACAATGTTACTTTTTGAAATGGGGAGGAGTGGATGGTTATGGCATTCCAGAGGATAAGTGACTATTTGAAATGCTAATTAACTCAACTTACAAGTTTTCCTTCTTCAGTAGGTGGAGCAACTTTCTACCAGTAAAATGAGGAAGAAAAAAATGTGTTCCCCACTTGGATCACCTTTTCCTCCAAAGAGGATTGACAGAAGCTGTGTAATACAGTGGTGAAAGAGCCTGTGCTATAGAGTTGCAGCGACCTGGGCTCAAATTCTTATACTACCTTTTACTGACTAGGAGGTCTTAGGTGAGTTACTTCACTTCAGCTTTATGTTCTTCCTTTGTAAAGTTAATGGAATACTCAATACAAACAGTGTTTCATAATATCACAGAATGGAAGGCAGCCAAGATGCTCATCAACAGACTGTTGGAAAAATTATCCAGCAGAGAAAATGAACGAACTACGGCTATGTATGACAACATGGAGGAAGCAAAAGAATATTAAGCAAGATAAACAAGTAAAATAATATGAAATCAAACTAAACAATAGAATTTAAATGTATTAGAGAAAAAGAAATACAGAATTCTGGAAGCAGTTATGTGTGAAAGAGCAGAAGAATCAGATGGGAGGGACACATGGGTAGATGAAGGTCATAGTTTATGTCCTACTTCTTGGGTTCGACATGCATTTGTTTTGTTATTCAAACTATGAATACATAAAATATGAATGGAAGAGGGCCATTCTTAGAGGGATAACCTGAACCAAGGATTCTGATTAACCCAAGTGCTGAAGTTGGGGGAGAAATGAAATATTTCATCTATTCATTTGGTGAAACAGTTCACCTCACTCATGGATCTGATACAAGAATTAAAGGAGAAATGCATGTCAAGTGCTTAACATAATATTCAATACAGTATATTTTCAGAAGCTACAAGCTCATTTTAATAGAAGTTATGTCAGCAGCCTCATTGCAAAGCTACAGATGATGGACTATTTCAGACATTTGAAATGTCTCATTTCACTAACATGTACCAATTTCAAAGAAAAAGATTAATGCTAATATTGTTTCTTGTCATCTTTCTATGTATTGCCACTGACTAAAACAGACCTTTTAATCCTGAAAGATCGTTTTCAATCTATTTTCTTTTTTTTGGTACTGAGGACTGAACTCAGGATCCTATACTTGCCAGGTAGGCACTTATTCTACTGCGCTATCTCCCCAGCCCAATTTTGTTGTATTATGTTGCATCTTACAGTACTAGGTCTTCGTACTGAGCTATATCTCCATCCCTTAATTTACTTTATTTTGAGATAGGGTCTTGATAAGTTGTCTGGGCTGTGCTCCAATTTGAAATCCTCCGATCTTAGTCCTCCAGAGTTCTGGGGTTGCAGGTATGTACCACCACACTGAGCTCTAATCATTCATTTTTGAGGGACTGACGTTGTGTCAGGTATTGTGTTAAGACCTTGAGACTGTAGTCAGTATAGGTCTAGGCTTTGCCATTGTGTAAGTACCCAGGATGGTGAAGGGATCAACCAACCATGACAGTTCTGTGTTGGTTAATGATGGGACTTGTTCAGGGAAACATGTTGCTGGACAGTTTTGTCACTGGGGAACATTATTGATGTATTTATACAAATTAAGACAACTAAGATTTCACTAGGTGATATAATCTTATGGGGCCACTGTCCTAGATGCATTCTGTCATTTCCTGAATTTTGCCATGCAGTGCATACTGTACATATGTATCAAGGTGATGAGAACAGAGAAAGAGAAGCACACTATGCATGTGTGAACTTGAGTCACTGATCTACAGAGAAGCACCACAGCATGGTGATGTGGAGGGAGAGGATGACATAGACAGCTAGGCTGTTAAAGGGCCACAGCCTCAGCTTCATGTCCCTGGGAAAGGACTCATTAGGGGCTGTTTTTAATGGACATGGGCACAAGAATATGATTTCTCCATAATTGAATACTCCAAGGCTCTCCCTTGCCCTTCTCTCTATCCGTCACTACCACCACAAAAAAGCACACAAAGAACTAATGACTGGTGAAGTGGGCCCATAAACTTTCACCTCATTGTGTAAGGAAAGCAGTATCAACCCCAAATTATTATATCCAACAAAATTGTTGAAGATGTTTGTATGTAAGATACTTTTTTTTTTTCATTTTTTTGTATTTGGTACAGGGTCTTACTACACAGCTGAGACTCATAGTGATCCTCCTGTTTTTAACCTCAGTAGCACTGGGATTATAAGCATGCACAACCATGCCCAGACTCAGCACACCCTGGGGGTGGGACCAGCATGGCATGTAGGACCGGGGATCGAACCTTGGTCCCTGTGCTTGCCAAAGGAGGTGCTTAGTCTCCTGAGCTATCTCACTGGCCCTTGTTGAAGATGTTTGGCTCTCATCCCTGAGACAAGTTTCATTCTATTAATGTTCCTTTAAACAATGTGGGTGCTTATCTAAAGTCTCTTCAGAAGTGTTTGCTTTCACTCATCATGCAGAATAATGGACTCCTAACAAGCTCAATAATCTTTTAAAAGCATGTTTCCACTTTTGGTGAGTCTGTGGGGCAGAGGGCATGAAACAGCAGCATGTGGAAGCAGAATCCCTCATCATCACAGCTGATCATCATGACTTCTTAATCTTAATTCAACAAGAAAACAGTAATGTATCCTCAGTTCAGGAGCTGGGGAGTTCGGCCAGGACAGTATCCTCAAACCAAGCTGAGTTTGCTTCCTTTCTGTTAATGTGAAAAAGTGTTAGATAATAGTACCAATAGCCACTTTTTGCAAGCACTTTTTGTATAAAAGGCAAAGCAAATGTTTATTAGTAAAGAATGAGTGAGCTTTTAATTGTCTGGCTCCAGCACTGTCCAACAAGGACCTGTTAACCCTGGCTATCAGGGTTGTGATTCAGGTGTCCCACATCCACCTTCATGTCAGTCGGACTTGGGACCTGCAAAGCAGAAGCTGTCTTTGCCACCAGTCCCACTCCATCCCGTTTTGATTTTGAGAGCTAAAAAAAGAATGGATTCTCTCTATTCCTTGATATCACTTTTCCACTTGTGACATGCACATAGGCACTGTCATAGCTGAAAGTAGTGAGCCCTTTCATTTAAGCCTATGCTGTCATAACTTGATTCACTGCTCCTTGTTCTCAGTTCCTTGTTTTCTCTGGGTTGCAGAAGCCAAGCAGGCAGTGTAGGCCAGTGGGCAGTGTGGTGGGAATAAGGCCTTGTCACTAAAGTGAGTGACTTGTCTAGGTCACCTCTAGAGGCCCTGCCTAAGGGCTCCAATTCACGAGTCATCCATATTGCAGGCTACCAGCTGGGTGCCTCATTTGTACAGGGGAGAGGAATTCCACAGACTCAGTAATGAAAGCAACTGAACTCACAGGTCCTGTTTCCTCTTAGGGTGGAAATGCAGGTCTCACTAGTATGACTGACTGAGTCACTTCCAGCTTCAACTCTTGTTTTAGAAAAAACTCTCAGTTTTTTCCTTTTCCTAGTGGAACCTTGGTGGAGTGAAACCTGTTTAATATTTTTCTGTGTCTGTCATAGGTGCAAGGGAGGTTATCTCTATTATGTGATTGTGGTTGGCCTCCGATGAGCTAAAACCCATTCCTTGAGTCCAGAGAATAATCCTAGGTCCCTGTTGATGGCAAAGTTTCCCCTGGCTGCAATGTCCTGCATCCTGAGCTCGCAAGAGTGCTGGCAAACTCAAGAATGCCCTGTTGGCATCTTAATCAAGTGTGGGGCTCCACTATGGCACCCAGAGTGCCCCACTGGGCATCTTCCCTCATGTATAGGTGCATCCACCAAACATATCTGAGTTCTCTTCTAGGGCTTGCTTTGTCAAAATACACTGCACCCTTCTCAAGCTTGTCAGCATCTGAACCTTAAGCCTCATTCCCCCAGTCCTCCTCTTCCCCATTAGTGGCCCCATTCAACTCAGCTGGGCTATCAAACAGCTGAATCCCCTCCCACCTAACTTGTTTATGGTATAATATGTTTACAAAATACTACAAGCCATGAGGGTGAGGAAGCCATTTGGGAATGTGGAGAACAGGCTGATTCATTCTTGGAGGAACTTATGAAAACTTTTAATTAATACATGATTTTAGGTATTCATGAGATAGTGTGCTTTTTGACACATAAACACTGTGCAAAGATCAAATCTGGCTAAATAGCATATCTATTTTCTCAAAAAAGAAAGATAAATTTATAGATAATGTAAAAACATTTATAAAGGAAGAAGTAAACTAAATTGAAATCTGCTAGCTCCAAGATTACAAAGGAGAAAATGGGTGGAATTAATCTGGGTTGAAAGAAGGGAATAGGGATTCATTTGAGCAGTGGAAGAGAAAGGTTTTCTAGGTGTTAGAGGTGGCTCAGACAAATGTCTATGAGTTGTTGGAAGTGGGTGTAAAACTCAGTGGACTGGGGCCCACTGAATGCAGAGAGAGACAGACAGAAAATACTCTTACCCAGAGCCAACCTGTTGAGGCAGTGTGTAGGCAAAGATGGAGGGTATGGATAAGCAGTTAGAGAAATCCCAGGTACTTAGGGTTGACTGTGATTAGGGAGCTGCCCTGGTGTAGTCGATTAACATGGCCAAGCAAGAGAATTGGTTACAGATAGGCCACTCCCTTCACTGTGAAGGGCAGGGATGATATGAAGAGTGATACTGCAGCTGCAAAGCCCCCAGGGGCTGGTCAAGAGGTTTCTGATGGGATTCTGGGGAGGGGAAGTATGGGCAGATGGAGACAGGCGTGGGGTAGGAGGCTGCTGTCCTTGGCAGCTGATGGCATGTGATGAAAACCAGAGAGGCGGCACAAATTACCCAGGCTTCAGACTTGCGGAAGTGATAGGACACAGCTCAGCTAACCAGGACAGGGAAGTTGAGCAACAGAGAAGACTGCGTGAGGGAAGGGTGGGGAGTATGAGGTCTCAGGGCTACTTAGACTCAGTGGGCGATGTCCTGGAGCCCTTAGTACGTGACTTACAGTAGAGGGAAGGCCAGGATGTGCATAGGGTAGGAGGGTGGTGGGAGGCAATCAGGCGGGGTCAGCAAAGGAGTAAGAACCAGAACTCCATTTAGCCAAAAGGGGGAAAAAGAAAAAAGTATTCCACACAGAAATGTCTAAGGCAATAAAGGACCTTGTCAGCCCTCGAATCCTCTGTGTCTGAACTTGAAATAGTGAGAACAGAAACAGGATACTACTGTCTCATTTTACTTTCATTTTATATATAACATGGCATTTGTGTAGCTTTGATTTAAGGACTGATAAGGTAGCAAGATTTGCCCCCACTGACAGAGGGTGAAATCTGGAAACTCAAAAGCACATTAAAATCTTAGACTCATAAAGTGAATGTGGTGTATTCATACAATGAGAATATCATTCAATATTAAAAAGGAAGTGCATTCTGACACATGCTACAACATGGGTGAGCTCTGAGGACCTTGTGAAGGTGAAATGTCATAGAAGGACAAACTATAATTTCATTTATTTGAGGCACCTAGAAGAGTCAGAATTGCAGAAGTAAAATGGTGTTGGCAGGAGCTGGGGGAAATGAAGATGTTTAATGGGTACAGACTTTTAGTTTGGGATGATGAAAAAGTTCTGGGGATTGTATATGGTAGTGTTAACTTCTCATTGTATACTCATTGTGTACAGGTAACACTACTATACTACATGGGTACCCATGAATGTTTAAGATGGTAAATTATGTGCTATGTGTTTTTTTTTTTTTCCTGAATTTTTTTTTTTTTAAACTAAGATCTAGTCCTATTGACTATGTGGACTTGACCTTGTACATGTCAACTCTTCCTTATGGTCTTTGTTTCTTCATCTGTAAAATGGGAAAATGGATACATGCTCATAAAGATAATCTAATGATTAAATGAAAACATAGATATATGTGAAGCTCCTAACATACCTATGAACACAAAGAAAGTATTCATATGTTAGTTAAATGAAATCCACTAAATTTAGTTTCATCAAATTTGAGTGATGGTCCACCATTGCTGACCTGGACTTATCTGGGTCTTTATCAGCCTATCTGAGTGCAGCTGGTGTTATAGTGAGAATGAAATGATTCAGAATAACACCTCTAAGCTGCTACATCCAAAGAATTTTTGATAGGGATATGATGGAAATACACCCAGCATTCTTGCTTTTGATGAGAGGAGGGTTCCAAATAAAAAGTCTCTCTTATCAAAAGAGGCTGAATATATAGTCTCTTTTGACCACATAAGCTAGGAAGACATAATTTGCAACTGGATAGA
>PVKA01021661.1:14936-38432 GCA_004027165.1 Ctenomys sociabilis
AGAATATGCTAGCAGAATCCCTAGAACTTGGAGACCAAGGAAATAGAAGAATTCAGTACAGATAGGACAGGGAATATTTTCTTAACCACCTCCTTGGCTAGGAATTTTTCTTATTTGTATTGAGAAGAAACTGGCAGTTTTAGGCTGAAATGCCTTTCTGTGTCATGTATAGTTGTTGCATAAAACCATAGTTAACTGGAAGTAACTGGATTGGTCTTATTTCATTGCATGGGCTGAAACTCTATCAATGCTTCCTTTGTTACCTTCAGAAAGTCTGGTGTTAAGGACAGGCTCCAGCTATTATTATAGCAAGATACCTGCACAGGGTGGACCCCTTCTGATTAGTGCAGTTCAAATCCCGGTGCCCAGAGTTTCCAGGTAAGCAGCAACCCTCATACAATGTTGACTGTGTGTGGGGCATGTGTAACAATAGTGCACCACACCCAGAAAGACAATACGCTAAAATATGAAAATATCCTACTCAGCCACTATGTCACGTAGAACACGCATGGCCTGGCACAAGCCAGTCCCTCTTAAGATGTCAGAGCCCTTGACAGGGTCAGTCATGGGCTGACTTGATCCTGTCCTGTCGCTTTCAACTTTCTTGAGCTGTCCTGTCAGGGTATCCCATGGTCCTTTCCAGCCTTGGGTGGCATCTTGGCAGGGAAGATGGAATAAGGGACTCTGGCATCAGGCTGAAGAGAATTAAAATCCTATCTCTACTCCCTCTAATGGCTGTGCAAACTGATCATATTACTTGGCCTTCCTGAGCCTCAGAAGATCCAAGGCACCACCTCAAGTTGAAGGAGAGAAGCAATGACACAGCCCATGGCCAACACTGCCTCGTCCGTGTGCACCACTCCCCAGATGTCTTTTACTCCTCTTACCTCTTCTAACCTCAATTTCCCTGATTCAAATTCTTGCTTCATTCTTTTTAATCCCAGGAACCTGCTCTGGGCTCTGACCTCTTTCTCTGAGACACTCCTGTTCTCACACGTCTGTAGATTCTCCGATAGACACCCTATATGCTTACAAAAACTTGATCTTCCTTACACACATTCTCCCCTCTATATTCCCACTATTTCATCCTCTTTTGAAAGAAAACAGATTGCCCCTTAATTTTATGCTTGTTTCACATGACTTAAAAGTAGATAAGTGAACTGCTGATATTTCAGCTTTATCTAATTTGGCTCCAACCAGGACATGGATCTTTTTCATTGTGTTCCTTGGGACTAACCTACTTGGTCTATAGGGCTGGCAGGGTCGATTGTTTTGTGTTCCCATCTCTGTTGTGTGTGTGAGGGGAAAGGCACGTGTGTTTGCATGAACGTGTCTGTTTGTCTCTTCAGTGCCAGTACCTCTTTTTAATCTGGACCCTGCATGCTATTTGTCGTCAGTGGCCCAGCAGGACAGTTCAGCCCCTACGTGCAGTATGTCCAGCTGCCCCTTCCACCTCTGCATCCTGCCTGGGAACTTTCTCCTACGTGGACTCCGCTAATTAACTCGACCTGGACCCGAGTTTCCACAGCTACGTGTTCAACTAAAGGAGCTGTGGGGACAGCAAGGATCTCCCTGCTTCCTGCCCAAGGAAGATCAATCTCTCCTTCCCCCTTTAGCTGCAGTCAACTTCCTCTGGAAAGAGGGTGTTCCTTAGAATATGTCAGAAGTCACAGTTAAATATTACTTTTTTTTTTTTTTTCTTCCTTTTACTTGAGTAGTTGAAGCATGTTAATAGGAGCTGAGAATCAGGCAGTTTCTCCATGCACTTATGTCTGTCTGGCTCACAGCAACTCCTGCTAACTTAAAACGCGTCCTGCGGTTGGAAGTGGCTTCGCCTCATCAGTATGCTTGAGGGCCAGAGGCCCCTCAGTCTGCAACACTTATTTGTCCTCTCTCATGCTAAACACCAAAGTGTGTCACTGGTTTTGACCGAGGTCTGCCCCGATGTTTATAATCACAAGATGGGCCATGAATCCCCTGCTGTCAGTTCTGGGGAAGAGATGAGTGGAGGAGGAGGATTTTAAAAATGAGGTTGGGTGAGACCCAGGACTGCAGAGAGCTGCAGGAGGCCCTGCGGGATGCCCCTGTGCTTTCTCTGCAGACATCTCTACACACATATGGTTGCTGTTTTTGTTTTGGCTGATTTTGGTTTTTTTAATGCCCTCATGGTTGAAAGGAAAAACAATTTTTACAAATGACCTAATTTCCCTGATATGACTTCATGGGAAATCAACAACTTCATAAGAGCTCAGAGGCAGAGTTATGCTGACAAAATGGGATGGAAATTTTGGGTTAGGAACCCTGTACCCTGTGTTTAATGGTCACTTGGGTATTGTGTGATTTGGACTTTGGTTCCTCACCCAGAAGAATGGGAGAAACTGTAGATGTATGACTAAGCTTAACTAAAAAGATAAATGTAAAAGCTACTTCAGGGAAAAGGACTATATAGGTTATTGGTTTAAATTTTTTTTAATCTTCTATTTATTTATGTATTTGGTACAGGGGTATGCAGCTTGGACTCTTGGTAATCCTCCTGTCTTAGCTTCCCCAGTGCTAAGACCATAGGTGTGGGCCACCACAACCAGGTTTGATGGCATGCCCAGGGTCCCAGGGCCAACATGGTATGTGGTACCAGGAATCGAACCTGGGTCTTTGCTCTTGCCAGGCAGGTGCTTGGGAGATAGAATGTTGAGCTATCTCCCCAGCCCTAGATATTGTTGCTACCCTGATGATAGGTAATATCATATAGGTGATTGTTCTGTCAGGCTATCTGATCTCCCACAAAGCCTCTGAGGTGGCTGCTCTTGTCCCTGTTTAACAGAAAAGGGGTCAAAGCTTGGGGATGTGCTGCCAGAGGAGCACAGGAATGCTGCTTCCTTGGCCAGTCTCCAGAAGCTTTGCCCCTAAACAGCATCTTAGTGGTGAACATTACATCTGCACTGACTTTTATAAACTATAAGTTGCAAAAACAGCCTCTGTTCAAAGTGGAAAAAGTCTATGCAACAATAAGCACACCCCCTTCCAAGAGGGGTGGGCAGCTACATGAGCGTACACTCGGACTTCTTCTGCACATGTGCGCTGAGGACTATTTGTTTAAACAGAAGTCAGATCAGACCGCACTCTGAACATTGCTCTGCACTGATAGTTATGTCTTTATTTTTAGCTGAAAGAGAGGTGCAAAGAGTAGCTCTAGGCATCAGAGCCTCATTCAGCTCCATCCCTCCTTTCTTTGGGCAAATTACTAGTGATATTGAGTCTCATCTTCAAAGTGGATCCCATTGTATCTACTTGCCAAGGTTCTGGAAGATTAGAAGTGACAGATGTGATATGTGCCTCACACACTGAATAGTGAGCAGTGTTATAATGTCTAATAAACCACTTAAGTTAAAGTTCATTTTTCATTCTTGAACTGTAAAAATATTAAATTTTTCTGTTGACCAAAAGATAGATTATAGTTATGGATGCTGTATTCTGATAAGTTCTCCATGGAGTTCATTTATGTTTTCTTTTTAAATCAGTAGTTTTCAATTATGCATGTACACTAGAGTGATTTGGGAAGCTTATTAAAAAAAAAGACAATCCCAGCCCTATTGTAGGGCAGCTACTTTTGAGAGGTAAGTGTTAGTCTTTCTTTTAAAGTTTTTTTATTTTTAATGCAGAATACTTATATATTTTTTCCAGTATAGTTTAATATTTCTATACGTGTATACTTCTTAATTTTATTTTTAATTCATATATATTAATTATACATTTAATGGGTATTTTACATTTTCCTTTATACATCAATCTTTTGCCAAATCTCCCTATAAGATCATAGTATCATGACAAGCTGAAAAATCACCACAGTGCATGACATTCCCCATGCTTTTGAGAAATAACAAAACAAGCAAAAATGGAATATATTTCATTTGTTAAATGTCTTTGAATCAGTAAGAGTTTCTTACCTGTTCCTTTTTGATGTAGTATAATTAGTATTTAAAGCATGTAGAATGAGAGCAGATAAATAAAAATAAATTACATAATGATTATGATTAATTATAAAATACAATGTATATTTTTCTATATAAAAGTACATGTCATTATGAAAGGTATGTAGGAAACTTTAAAGAAGAAAACAATTCACTCATTCTCCTACTACCTTAATTGATTGATATATTTATATTTTTGCACATAAAGTTGGCTAGTATGCTAGCATTGTTGTACTCCTGTTTTTCTATAAATAGACTTTAAAATAATTTCATATCCTTTCTATTTATGGGCTAAATTGTACCATAGCAGAATTGGCTTCAGGCTCAGATCTCAGCAGCCAGAGGAACTTGCTGCTTCCTGGCTAAGTAATTTTGCATCCCTTGTTACTTTGACATGCTCACTTAGATTGGATGAGTCAGGGATCTCTGTGAGGGCAGGGATTGGCTAGAATTGGGAGTAGAGGAAAGACAGTGCTTCCACATGCACTGTGAAGGTGCGTTAGAGTAAGCTGCCCTCCATAGCGAGAGTCACATGACTGTCTTTCCAGAACCTCTGGGAAAATGAACGAGCAACAGGTCACAGAGGCTGCTTGTAAAGGGGACACAAGTGGCTGGGCACAGGATTACCTATGCCCTTTCTTCCACATTCACATGCAGCATCTTCAGAAACAAACAAAAAAAGTTAAAAATAATGTGCCCTTAGTAGAAAGAAATCCATTCTTTAATGCTAAGAACTACCCTGTACTGTCACTTCCCTGGAACAAGTGTTTATGCATGTTTTTTCATCTGCCTTATATATACATTTACCTGTAATGATAACTATGCAAATAAACAGATAGTGTTTGGCCTCTGGAAGCTGACTGACACATTGGCCCTCAGGCATGTGAGGGAGTCAAGGATAAGCAGCAGTGTGTTGTGTGCCAGCCACAAGACAGGTGTATTTGAGGGAGCACATGTTGAAAAGGATGTTTTTATCACAGGCTCTGCAGGCAGTCACTGTGCTTACACAGGGATTCCAGGGAAGGAAGACAGAGTAAAGAGGTTTTTCAAGGGCCCAGAAGACGTCTACCTGTGTCAGTGTGGGAGAGGAATGATGGTCCAGACCCAGTTTTGGAGGGAATTTAGCTAAGGCAATGCCATGGCTGGCAGGGCTCATTTACATGGGGCCCCATAGCAGACAACCTCAGAAAGGGTCTCCTTGCCCTACCTTTCTGGAAGAGTAGACCCTGTAGGACCTATAAGATGAGTTGTGGAACAGTGTCACTCCAGTGGGTGGATGTCAGCTGGTGCCTTTGGTTAATTCCAAGAGAGCATAGCCTCGGCCCTACATTGCATGACTTGGGAAAATGGTACATTTATACCTATCACCCTAAAGAATGAAATGCAAAAAAAGACAGGAAAGTATCATTGGAAAGTAGGCTGGGTTCCTTCAGGCAGGCCAAGGCTGCCAGGGGAAGGGTCTGAGACAAAAGGAGAGATGGTCTGTCAGTAGAAGGCAAGAAATTGGTGATTAAAGAACAAAGGATTAAAGCGCCTGGCAGCAGAACTCTATTGAAGCCATCCTGTCCAGCACACACCAATTAGTCGTGACAGTGACCAAAAGTACAAGAGGAAAGCAAATCTTTGATACAAGATCTATTCTCTCCTACCAATGAGCCCTAACCTATTTTCTGTATGGGTTAATGTGTATCAGTATCCTATGGAAAGCTAAGTGGCCTTCTGGGAGGCTGAAGGAAGCGGTCTTGTCAAATTACAACTTTAAACCTGTAACTTTACACACAACACAGGTGTTTGTGGGAGGCCTACAAGATGTTAGATAATCTGGAAAAGATATTCTTAAGATTAATTACATTACATAGTCCCTTTTCCCTGCATCCTCATACCCTTATCAAGCTTTAATTGGTCACCCCACCTGCATGATTCTGCTTATGAAAGAAACCCACTTTCTCTCTTGCCACTGTACTCTGGCCAGAATAAACTCTTGTCTTTACTTTTGTCTAGATAAATTCTTTTACTACCTGTATGTGTTATTGTGCTGTTTGGTATGGCAAAGATTATAATAAAATGTATGTGCTCCAAATAACAAACCAGTGACTGTCGCTGTTTTCACAGTGTTTTCACAGAAGCATTTCCATGTTAGCAGCCTGAGGAGTGGACAGCAGCCATCCTGTACACTATGCACCTTGTCATCTTTCATTAAATCTACTTTCTGAAGGATTCATGCCATGTGGTACAAGTCCCATCAGGCTTGCCTCTTATTTCTTTCTTTCACATATTGTTATTTCAGATATTGTATATCTTTGTCTGTTCTTCTGGATTTCTGGGCAGTTAGGTCAATGACTATGAGAGTAGGTCATAGAGTGAGTTGCTGTACAGATTGCACAGTGCCAGGCACATAGGGAAAGTTTAATGCCTAGGTGCTGAATTAAAGAATGAATGAAAGGAAAGGAAAGAACAAATCAATCAATAAATGAATGGAATTGCTATCCCTTACCTGAAATGCTTAGGATCAGAAGTATTTCAGACTTCTTAAAACTTTAGAATATTCACATATACATAATAAGTATAAACGTGGAATTCATGTATACATTATATATATATATGTATATATGTATATATATGTATGTGTATATATATATATATATATGTATATATCAAGAACAGATCCTACAGATAATTATATGTAACATTTTAAATAAATTTAGAATATTTTTACTAATTTTTGCATGAAAATGTGTATTTCTTGAACTATCAAACTGTGGCCATAGAACAGTGTGGTTGGACCTCACAAGTTCTACATTTTGCAGCATTTTGGATGTTAGATTTTCAGATAAGCTCAACTTGTACTACTATTCTCATTTCGCTCTATTCCCAGCCTCTCCCTATGACTTCTAATCTTAGTACTTAGGGCCACTGCATGATTGTCATATACCTACTAGGAGCACGTGAGTCCAGTGGGGAAGATATCAAGAGCAGAAAGCCAGTTCCTTCAGCCCTGCATGACATGGTCCTTCCAGCCTCCTCTCTGCCCCTTTATGACACTTTCTAACCAAGCCGAAGGCCTTTCAGATCCAAGTGCATCATGCTTCTCGAAGTCTTTATGTGGCTGTGCCACTGGTCTTCCTCCTCGCCCTATCTTTGGCTCCACATCTGTGTTAAGCACTCTTTATCTAAGCCCTTATAGCATTGCATCTCTGATGTTTATTTATTCTTAGTTCATTGGACTATAATTTCATACTTGATTATTCATTAATTTCACAAAGATGCATTAAGCATCCATGATGTCTTAGGCACTGTGATAAGTCCAGGGGATACAGTAATAAGCAAAATAGATCAAGCCCCTGCCTTTTGGAGCCTGCATTTTAGTGGAGAGAGGTACGCAGTTGGCAGACATGTACCACATTACATGTACCACATTAATAACAGCAATGAAAGAGAAAGGCAGAGAAGAATGGAGGTGGAAAGGCAGTCTCTGATTTCATAGTCTCAAAAGACATGCTGGTGAAGGAACATTTATTTAACTGGAAGAAATCTAAAGAACCACCCATGAAACTCTTAGAGGACATAGGTGCTGGACTATTAGGAAGCCGAGAAGAAGCTGTTATGGCTAGAGCAGGGAGATTCAGTTGGTAAACCCCATCATTCAGTAGGTAAGCTCCATAAATTCAAAGACCGACTACATGTTATAACATGGATCAGTTTCACATGATTGTTATGGCATCTAGATGTTATGACATCTAGGGAGATCAAGTATCTTGTAAAAGATCACACAACACATTTCAAAGGCAATCAATGAATCAGGGCAGGTGGATTTTAAATCATTCACTTGTGAACTCCTACTCAAGTTAATCTTAACTCCTTTACTCTTTTTCCCCTTGGCATGTGCCATGACTGTGCTTTTCCTGAACTATTTATTTATTGTGTAGAGGCTTCAGCTTCCCCTCCTGTGCCATGGTATTTGTACCATTTTATTATTGGGGCTTAGTCACAAAGGTGAATGAAAGCTCAGATTTTAAGTTTTGACCCCAATTCAATGTATTTTTAAATGAAATGACAGCAATTACCCTGTATTATTCTCTGGATTGGGACAAAGTCTATAGAAATGTGTGCAAGAACCAACTACTCTAAAAGGAAAGTCTTTGTCAAGAAATTCCCAGCCTGTGAACCTAAATACTGACAGAAGAAAGTATGTCTCACAGGAGGAAGCCTGGTAACAAATGGCAGTTTTGTTTAACAAGGAAACACCCAGAACTTTTCATGGAAAATGGCAGCACAGTCCTGGAAAAATCCTGTCATGTTCTCTTTCCAGGACACAGATGAGACAAGATGGCTGGTGCTCCCACCAGGGCGAGCATTGACAGGAGCTCAGAGTCACAGGGAGGACAGCAGCACCCACCTAAGGTATCAAGATATACCTTCAAAAACAACAGCTATTGATTCACGAGTTGAGAATGTAGGGACACAAAAGAGATGTTTTGGTTGATGACACATAGCCTTAGCACCCAAATCCTACAATGTGAAATAGGAAGGAAACATGGAACGGAAGTTAGATTGCTGTGTGGCATCTGACAAGATCAAAACCCCATTCAGAAGGTATATGGAATTTGTAAAGGTGACTTAACTCAAACCTTGATAACTGCTAAAAGTTCCCTGAGAATTCCTTCAAAAGGAACAACATGAGCCTTTCACATCTCTATCTACTTCCCTCTGGAGATTCTCTAAAGAAGAAATCAAAGACACTGAAGCAGGCAGGAAGTAGCCTTTATCCTGTGATCTCACCACATCCCACTTGGGGCTTTAGTACCCAAAGGGAGGCCTCTTCCCTAAAGTGATAAGAACTGCTTTCTTGAAGATCTGAGCAGTCTTTGGAGCTTCTGCTGGTCTTGTCAGCAGGATGTTGGCTGCTTGGCCGGGGCCTGAATCATAATCTCTGGGAGATTCCTGTGGCTGCAGCTGTGAAGAGTTGACAAAAGCAAAACCATGAATGAAGCCATCCCCCAGACTCATGGAAAATGGGAGGATCAGTGAAGATGCTTCACCAATCCCTTACTGCATTGCACAAGACTTTAATACCAGACCAAATAGCCTTTCTTTCCCTTAATGTACCTTCTGGATTTGCTGTGAGGATACTGATAATTGTATCAGGGAAGGATGCACCAATATTAAGCCCTCGCAGGTGATGGAACCCATTAAAATGTATCAAGACTGAAATAACTACTACCATGAGAAACCATGAAAGGGAAAAAAAAAACTATGACATCTGCCTAGATTTGGTCTGGACATAGCACAGTTAATTTCAGGGTGTGACACCATTAAGGTAGAGTGGACTGTCAGAAATCCAGTCACACTGAGCTACACTGATCACAGTGTGAGCTTTGTTGATTTGAAGCACAAAGGTAGTGCTGATGTGTGTGTTTGTTAAGGAAGAAATTGACAGGCAGTAGTTAATGTCATGAAGACACAACATTTCCAAACACGACACAGTTTCTGTCTCTCTGTGTCTATGTGTGTGTGTCTGTCTCTTTCTCTCTCTCTCCCTCTTTCCTTTCCTCCCTCCCTCCCTCCTTCCTTCTCTCCCTCTCTCTCTCACTTTAATGCTGTTCTACTGTCCCTCAGCAGCAGAAAGAATGTTGAACTGAGAGTTAGGAAGCCTGGATCTGGTTTTTGTTCTGCCACTAACTCTACAACCTCTAGCATTTCAAGTCATTTAGGATTTGGGAGCCTGTGCCACTCGATGTCTTGTGTTAAACATTTTCCAGGAACTTGTGCCTAGATTGAAAAGACTGGCTGATTTTTAAAATGAAGAGCACAAAGGAAAGGACTATGAATAGCGGTACTTCAGGTCACAAACTGAATTCATTCCAGGGTCCTGGGGAAGGTAGCCATGGTTGTGTTTGTCACTTGATGCAGTTGTGCATAGAAGGAAAATTTTGCCAAATGCTTTTGTTTTTGAATCAAATTCCTTGTGAACAGAAGCATTTGTGAACTGAAGTATAACTGTATTTTATACTAAAAGGAAAGTACAAAGTATTAATATAGTAACCAGGAGATTAATTTTAGCTGTGAACATTTAATAGGCATATAGGGAGGACATTCTAGATGGAGAAAATAGCATTATAAAAAATGGAATCACAATGAGGTGTCAGTTTACATCCACTAGGCTGGGTAATATAAAAAAATTATCAAGTGTTGGTAAGGATGTATACAAAATAGAACTCTTTATTATTTGTGTGTGTGTGTGTGTGTGTGTGTGTGTGTGTGTGTGTGTGTGGTACAGGGCATAAACTTGGGACCTTGCACTTGTGAGGCAGGTGCTTATGCTGCTAAGCTATCTCCCCAACCCCCAAATAGAACTCTTGTGCAGTATTGGTGGCAATGTTAAATGGGGCCACCATTATGGAAAATTGGACAGCGTGTCTTCAACAAATTAAAAATGAAGCTATCATATGATCAGCAATCCACTTTTGTGTGTATGTCCCAAAATAACTAAAAGCAAAATCTGAAAGAGATCTTGTCATATTCACACTCATGGTAGTATTACACACAATAGCTGTTACGTGGAAGCGGCCCAATGTCCCCTGATAGATGAACTGATAAATCGATATTAACCCTTAGCGGAAAGAAATTCTAACACATGCTACAACATTGATGAGCTCTAAGGACATTATACTAAGTAAAAGAAACCACCAAAAGGCAAAAATGGCGTGAATCCACTCCCATGAAGTGCCTAGAATAAGGGAGAACAGTCAAGATGGCAGTGGGGTGCAGCTCACTGAGTGCTTGCCTGCTACTTTAAGGGCCTGTGCTAGATCTCTAGCAAAGCAAAGAAGGAAGGAAGGAAGGAAGGAAGGAAGGAAGGAAGGAAGGAAGGAAGGAAGGAAGGAAGGAAGGAAGGAAGGAAGGAAAGAGGGAAGAGGGAGGGAGGAAGGGAGGGAGGGAAGAGAAGAAGAAAGGAAGGAAGGGAGGAAAGAAGGGAAGAAGGGAGAAAAGAAAATCTTAGATTACCATGTTTTAACATAGTAATGAAAAAAAACAAACAAACAAACAGTTGTTTCAAGAGAAAAGAAAGCCAGTGTTAAGAAATAGAGGGAGAGGGTTAGAAGGTAGGAGAAGAGGACACATAAAAAATTAAGATGGGTTATGTGCATGTACCAACTCTCCATGATACATGTAATTGTTATGTACTGTAAATATATTCTAATAAACATTTAAAAAAATTAAAGTCCTCTTTGTTTGAAAAACAAAGGCCAGATGCGATGGTGCATTCCTATAATCCCAGCACTTTAAAGGTTGGGGCAAGAGGGTCATGAGTGCTAGGCCATCCTGAGCTGCATAAGCGCAACCATATGTATGTGTCAGGGAGGGTGAAGCTTAGGAGATAAAGGAAAATCAAGGCCATGCAAGAGGGTTTTTGCTTGAGCCAGGCCGAGCCACATCTTTTGCCAAATGGTCTGTGCCAGTTAGTGGTGGTAAACGTATGGCAAGTGTGCCTTAGTGGGTATGGAGTGCCTGCTCTGTTGACACACAGCCCAAGCCACCTAGCCCAATGCTTGATGAATTATTAGCATGCATCCAATAGCAAAGATCACATTAAGTGTGCAAAAGCATGCCAAATGCTAACTTTTCCTTTCAATAAAAAGCTGTGTCATTAAAAGCTTTATTATTTTTTTCTTTTTAGAAAAAAGATGCCTGAATTTTTTGTTTTTGTTGTTAAAGCTGCAGCCTCAGGATTCAGATTTAATCGCAGTGTGGGCACTTTGTGAGAAATAAAAGGGTTTTGGGTTGCAGTTTGGGCACTCAGTCTCTAAAATGTTTGCTATCAATGGTCTATGCCAGTGAGAAGGGAGATGAAGAAAGAAAATTCAGTAACTTTTTCTTGAAAAATATACAAGAAAAATCATAGCCATATTTGGTTTCAGTAAATTTCATGCTATATAATATACATGGTATGTGAGCCTACCCCCAGGGTCACTGGTACTTTTAGGGTGGAAGACAAGCAGACAGATGCTTATCCCATTTGAGACAGTCCCTTAGTTCCCTGCTGTGCTCCTTATCCAAGCAAGTGATTTTCTGCCTGGAGGTGTATCAGGTGAGCATCCAGAGAATATACCTGAAGTAAAATAGTCGGAAGAAGAAAAAAAAAAGGAATAGTCAGGAGAAGGCTGAATAAAGGGAACCTTATACAAGGATGTGAGTGAGTCATAAAGGATGCATAAAGAATTAAGAGCAGTGTTCTAGAATCACAGTGACTGTCACCATCTCTAGTCCTACAGGGGAGGGAAGGGAGAGGTTCAGAAGGAGCAAGTTCCTTGGCTCAGCACCTCCCTTAAACAAAGGTGCAGTGAGCATTGGTGCATAGAGAGGATGTGGGGAAAGCACCTAGAATCCACTTCTCTCTGGTGCATCTGGGTTTCCCATCAGTTGCAGTCCAGCAGTGGATCCCAAGTCACCCAGTGGCTCATTAACTTCAGTACATGTCAGGATCTGATGGAAGACTCTATGAAATCCACATTTCTGGACCCCACTCCGAAGCTTCTGCTCCTGTAGTGTAGGGTAAAGCATTGGGGTTCCCAGGTGATCTGGGCTCACACTGTGTTCCAGAACAAAGAGCTGGAGAAAGATGGAGAGCATGTCTGCAGGGACCATCTGATGAGTTGCAGGGATCAGTAGAAATGTCATTGCAACCTTTTCAGGCCTCAGTTTCCTCACCTACAACATGAAATTTATAAGATGCCTTCCAGCGTATTTCACAGTTCCAGGGGCTCAGGCTGTGCAGTCTACAGTCCCATCCTCTTAAGTGATCACGAAGAGTGCACTTACTTCTATAGGTGAAGGGGTTATACTTATAGAACACTATATAATCATCCATTGAATTATGCAATGCATTCATGTGAGTGAACTCTTACCTTCTCTAATTGTTTTTTCCTGCCAGACTTAAAGCTTTTGAAAAAGAACATAAACATTTGACTTTTCCAGAACATTTCTCCATAGACCAAAGGAAACATTCAATGCATCAGATAAACTATGTTCTAAAAATAGAAAGGCCTCATTTGATTTGTGTAAAATCAGACATCAATGAGATCATTTTCAATGTTACAAGAGAATGCATCTAATTAACAAAGTCCAGGAAGTTTATTCTAATCATGCCTGGAACACTGCTATTCAGTATAGCTTATGAAATACTTTTCCCTTTTCAATAGCTCATTTGTAAAAAACAAAAGGCCCCCGGTGCTCCTCCAAGTCATTAGTGATGAGACATGTATGCGTATGTATCAGGTGTTTACACACCTCTTCAGGGTATGTCTCGAGTCTCATGTTTAGAGTGAGGCAGACAACCTGGGGACATGGCTGAAGGGATCTGTAAAAGTTCCTCTGTTTCTTGGTTCCCATTTCTCTCCACTTACTCTTTTATAGTCTTGTTTTGAAATTTTATCCCATGGTTTTTATTGTTTATTTTTCTTTTCTTCAAAATAAAAAAAAAGCTGTTAATTCTTATACAGTGGCTGTAGGAAATAGACCCCCTCACAGCCAATCATAAATTGAAATCTCCCAGAATCTTAAAATATCTCCAGTATCGTCATTTTGCTTTACCTTCAGGGTTTCTCCAACCCAGGACTGTATTCTGCTTTTAAATTACTGATTCATGTATTTGCTCATTAACTTGTGTCTATGAAATCAACCCTGATAATTTGATCTGGAGGCAAGCACTATTAATTTCAGGATCTAACTGTTGTCCTTAAGGATATGTGGCTTAAAGATACGTCACTCAGTCATGGTCAGGATTGCATTTGGCACATTTGTGTCCCAATTCTGAGATATAAAGAGTTTTAGATGTTTTTACGGCAAATCTTTCAACTGGAGCTTTCAGAGACCTGGGCCTGTGGAATAGCCTACCTCTGTAAGCATGTTTTATCCATCAACAAGCTGACTTGAGAATCTATAGCGTCACAGGAACTTTCCTCAGTGTGCAATAGGTACCACCATGTAGTCAACATGGGGCAGAACCTGAGGAGCCAAAATAAAAGGTGACGAGTTCTTAAGGTCCCTCAGAACAGAGACTGGCGTGGTCATTTCATTACTGAATACCCAATTGCCTAGCATTATTTGGTTCCCAATAAATATTTGCAGATTGTGTGCATAATAAAAATAAGCAGAGACTTGTGGCAACACCAAGGTAGGGCCACTGCATCCTGCCTGGGAGGTCTAGTGTGAGTGCCAGCACTCCAACACACCAGGAAGAAGGGCAGTCATGGCCACAGGCCTTGGAAGCAAAGTGACAAGCAGCCTGTGTGCTAGCTTTAAAGGTTCTATTGGCTTTGACAAACAAACAAGAGAAATTAAACAAGACAAGCCTGGGTTCTGTTCTGAACATGTTACCACAAATTAGGGGGTAGGAGCTTGATAACATCTAGAGACCTTTCCTATGGAAATATCAGTCTTCCCTATTCTACTTGACCACAGGGTGAAGCTCATAGATCCAAAACACTTTCTTATAACTTCAAACTTCATCTACGATGAACTAAAAGATATGATACAACATCTATGAAGAGGGTGGAGCAGGTTATTACACTAGCTGCCACCCCAGTCTGCTCCCTTTCTGTTCCTGTGCTATTTTTCCTTGGACATACACCCAGGATGGGGCAGAATATTAGCAGATGCAGATAAGTATGCCAAAGAGACTTTAAAAAACCGGAATTTTTTAGCCCTTGGAGTGCTATGGCCTCCAGTTTCATGATCTCTGAGGATAAATATTCTGAGAAATGTTTGCCAGACCATAATATTGGTACTTTCATTTGTAACCCAATGATGTACTGGGGAATAATGTCATCCTCTGGTCTTAATCACAAACATTTTTACATTTGATGAAATCCAATTTATCTATATTTTTTCATTCTTGTGATTCTGATATGATACATAAGAAGGTTGTGCCTAACCCAAGTCCACAAAGATTTGTTTTCTTGTAAAAGTTCTATAGTTTTAACTCTTAAATTTAGCTCTATGACCTACTTGGAGTTAATTTTTGTGTGTGATGTACAGAACAAGCCTAGCTTTGTGCTATCCCGGTTGTCCCAGCAGCATTTTTTTAAAAGAATATGATCTCCATCTTGAATTGTCTAGGTAGATCTTATATATTATCTTAGATATTTATCTGATGCAACCCCCAATTTTGGAAAACATCAGCTTGTTGTCTTTCAGCATGTCTGGCCCCTCCATTTGCACAGCCTGCCTTCCCACAGGGCACCCATCTCACACACACTGATATGTCTATACCCAAACAGAAGCCACTCTCTAATCTCCATGTGTACTGGTAGTCAAGTATTATGACAAATAAGTCCCTATATTTCAGTGGCCTGATTCAATAAAAGCTTATTTTTGTCACATCATGGCACAGCATGAGTTGCAAGGAGAGAGCACATTACAAGCAGTCACTTGGGAGTAAGGCTCCTTCTAGCCTGGGTTCTACTGTCCCCTAGGGATTCATAGGTTATCACGGGATCCTGTGGATCTGGACAGCAGTTGAGAAATGGAAGAGAGAAAACCCAGAGGTTGCTTTCAAGGGCCTGGAGTGGTAGCTACTCCTCCTTTCTATCCCTGTAAGTTCAATGCCCAACCCTAGACTGGTTACAAGAAAAACTCACTGTTTCCCAGAAGACAAAGTTATTTCAGCATTATTCATAGTGGCCAAGGAATGAAATTAATCTGAGCATCTATGAATAAATGAATGGATAAAGAAAATGTGCATATCCCTGATGAAATACTACTCTGTCATTTAAAAAATGAAATTTTGTGATTGGAAACAACCTGATGGAACTGAAGATCATTATGTTAAGTGAAATAAACCAGGCATGAAAAACAAGTACCCCATGAGCTCACTCAGGTCTGAAACCTAAAAAAGTAGATCTTCTAGATGTTGAGAGCTAAATAGTGTTTACCAGAGGAAAGAGGGAGGAAGGGCTGAGGAAAGGTTGATCAGTGGGTTAGAGGGGAGCAAGAAGTTCTTGTCATGCAGTAGAGTGATTACAGATAATATTAATGTACTTTATATTTAAGAAATCTAGGAGAGAGTTTTGAATGTTCTCACTATGAAGAAGTGATCAAAGTTTCAGAAACTAGGTATGTTTGCCTTGTTTTAAACTTTACACTATGTGTACATGTATCTCACAGTACCACACAAATTATAATTTTGTTTTATATATCAATTTGGCAAAAATCCAGCAATGTCTGCCATACTATCCACATCATTGACTTAAGAATAGCAAACTTGAGGGAATGGGGAGATGGCTCAGTAGAATAAGAGCTTCCCTGGCAAGCACAGTGATCTGAGTTCAATCCCCAGTTCCACCAGAAAACAAAAAAAAAAAAGAATAGCAACCTAGGCATGGTAACACATGCCTATAATCCCAGAACCCTGAGAGGCTGAGACAGAAGCTTCAAAAGTTCGAGTCCAATTTGGGTAATTTAGCTAATCAGGGAGAGCCTTAAATCCTTGGGATATATCTCAGTGCTATATCTGTTTTCAATCCCTAAGACCATTTTCAATCTCTAGTACCATAGGATGACAGATAGATAGATAGACAGATAGATAGATAGATAGATAGATAGATAGATAGATAGATAGATAGATAGATAGATGATAGATAGATAATAGAATAGTTGGTTGTGCATATCTGATGTCTCCTAGCTGCTGCTACAACCTTCCACTGGAACGCCCTCTCTGAGAGGGGAACATCTCTTCCCCAGCAGGTGACATTCAGCTTGTGAAGTGTCTTGACCTTACAGGGAGGAAGTTGCTGGTTTAAAGAAAGGTAAAGGTCTGTCTGAGAAGAAGGGCCAGTGGGAGGTCCTAGTGGTTGGCAAATGCAGGAAGACATAAAATTCCAGGAGGAGGGAGTCAGTTTCCTGAAACTGAAGCTCCAGGGGACCTGAGAGCTATATAACAGCCAATGTTTAGGCACTGGATATGTTAAGGTAATAGTCTGCCTCACAAATTTGAACCTTCCAATTGACCATCTATTAGCTGTCATAAACTGAAAGATTTGGACAAGAGCTGCATAAAGACAGAGGGGAGTTTTTCCTCTCTATAGATAACTCATGGGAATTAAATTTCACAGTCTAACTCTTCTTTTATCTCATGGTCACAGGTATCACTATTTTTTTCCTTGTCTTCTTTACTCTTCAGCTGTAACTGAAATTCTTTTCCCTACTCTGCCATTAATGACTGTAGAGAAGCATCAGCCATACTACTCCCGGAGCCACCTATAGACTCCAGGTCTCTGCCAGATAGTAGTTACCTGCTGTCCCCTTTATTAGCTCAACGCTTTTGGCTTGTGAGTCTCAGTGGCCAGTCCCCTTTGGAAATGCTCCAAGCACCCTGAACTGAACCAGTGCCTACATTAGAGGAAAAACATTTGTGCTGTCTGAAAGGCTCCCTTTGCCATCCTTCCAGAAGTTTCCTCTCCTGTTGCCATCCGTGATTTGAACCCTCACTGCTGATTTAAAATACAGTTGTGTGGGCCACGGTGTCTCCTCTCCTCTTGTTTTTCTCTTGAACTCTCAGGTCACACCCTATCCCTACAACATCCCCTTCCCTCCTAGCTCAAAACCCCCCTCCTACTGATAGTCCAATACTTCTAAAATCGCATTCTCTCACAGAGCCTTTGCCAATAGGCCAGGCCAGGAAGGTGATTCCCTCCACCTCCAACCCACCCCCAAACCCATCTTGTTGGGACTTGCCAAGGGCAGGCTGTTCATCACACGGCCACACCAAAACCTATTGCACCATTCCTTTACTGATTCCTTTTTGCTAATTAACACATTTGTTATTTGTCCCAGGCTGGTTTGCCCAGTCTTGGCTGACTGAATCTGTGAGTTCCATCTTCTTTATCTTGTAGATTTTTAGAAGAAGCGATCCTTGCACTCACTAATAATCCTGTTCTGTGTTCATTTATATTTTGGCCTGTGATCCCACCAAAGAACAGAGCTGAAACACTGCCTTTAGCTCCCACAGTGCATTTTAATAGGAGAAAACAAAAGCTGGGAAAGACTAGCACTTTTAAAGCCCCTTCATCATATCATACACTCTGCTTTACACACAGCATTTTAGGGATTCACATCCAAACCCAGTGAGCATGTGTGGCAGATGTTATGATGCCACAACACTTGTTTAGAGTCTGAGTGTTCTCTAAATGCATGTGTGATCCCAGAGAATGAAGAGGAGTAGAGAAAATTAGACAGTTAGCCACATACATACACCCTGCTGATAATAGCTGAGTGGTTGCTTCTGGGTACATGAATAGCACATGCCATGAAATGTGCATAGACATCTTTTCCATCATGGAACTGAACAACATTTTCACAGAAAGGTAACCATGAATAAATGTATTCTCATCACTGAGTGGGGGTCCAGTGATGCTGACATGGGCCTAAGAACAAATTTGGAACTCAGTTCTTTTCTACATGATAATAAGAATTGATTACTTTGAAGAAAGATAACCCTTTAAAGTATCTTTCTGCACATGCACTAGCTTGTGGTGTTCTTGTGCAGCTTGTAGCAGTGATCCAGGCAGTAGGCAGATTAGTGGAAAGTATCTGAGAGGAGATTCTACTAAGGTTGTGGTGAAAGGCTGTGGGCTTCAGGATTATTAGCAGCTGAGTGCACAGTCAACACATGCAGTGCAGTTACTCCTGATGGGGAGTAACTAGACAGACGATAAGCACTGCATATTATAGACAATAACCCACTGATAAGCATTACATATTGCTTTCTTTACAACAGTATGTAAAGTTATGTATCCTTCACAAGTTCATGTGCTGGAAACTTAGTTCCCAAATTTGTATGTTGATGGCATGTAGAGGTGGGGCCTAAGGGAGGGTATTATAATTAGAAAAGGTCAAAGGTCATTTCTGTCCAGTCTTCTTCCAGACCCTCCCTGCCAGCCACCACCTGGGAGCATGCTGGGAATGGGGGATAACAGGAACCCCCTTTACCTACCTGTGATTTTTACCTTTGGGTTTTCAACTTTGAAGAGTATTTTATTTTAAAATAGAAATTATGTATGATATTTAAGCAACCATTACATTTTATAAACAGTGTGAGTGATTTTAGACCTTTTTGATAGAAAAACAGGAGGACACTGGCCAGGCCTGGAGTTGAATAATGTGAGCGTGTGGGCTCTGAGTAGAGATGTTGGAGGTGGAATTTACAGCATAGCTTTGTCATCTGGAGCTTTAGCTCCCCTTGCCTCTTGGGGACATTTTTGGCTCAGAATTTTCAAAGTGATTCAGGATTCTCCCAGTAACTAGGAAAGATCTGGAGCATCCGTGTCAGGAGAAATATAACGGGCTCAAACATGGGCCCAGTGAGTAATTTTAAGCTTTCTAGGAACAACAACAACAAAAATAAACATATGAAACTAGCAAAAGCCCTTCCGCTGCGCACCCCATCATGGTGCAGGATCAGCGCAAGTTCCAGACGCAAAAGCCGGCGAAGAGCAAGGCCGCGGCGGCAGCCTCGGAACGAAACCGTGGACCGAGAAAAGGCGGTCGGGTGATTGCCCCCAAAAAGGCGCGCATCGTGCAGCAGCGGAAGATCAAGAAGGACCTGGAAATGGGGATCCGGAAGAAGATTGAGCATGAGGTGGTGATGAAAGCCAGCTCCAACCTGCCCAAGAAGCTGGCACTGCTGAAGGCCCCACTGAAGAAGAAGGGGACCACTGCCTACCGCAAGACGTGAATTCACGGGCTGCACCTTGGGCGAGGGACTCATCCATCTCCACTGGCGGCACCCTGAGCCTAGGAGCAGCTCCAGGCTTAGCTGCTGTGGGCATGAGGGGGAGGGCTTGTCCACATTCTCCCCTCCCCACTCCTGTCTCCACTGGCTTAACCCAGACAATAAACACGGCTTTTCCGAAAAAAAAAAAAAAAAAAAAAGAAACTAGCAAAAAAAAATAAACATGAAACTAATGTTATATTTTTGCCCACTGTATCCAAAATATGATTATGAATTTCACCTGTAGTCATCTAAAATTAATTAAAATTAATTTATTTGACTTTATATTAATAAGGTGCATTGTATTTGATTTTTTCATATGAGGTCTTAGAAACTGAGTGGGTATTCTACTTTTTTTTTAGGAGAAAATGTTTCAATAAAAATAATAAATATTTAAAAAAGAATTCATGATGATGATAAATATTACAGTTCGATGTGATATTTCTTACATGGATTAGAATTTAAAAACTTTATACATGATACAATAATAATCATTTAGCTTGAAAGTGGTGTTTATGCAACAAATATGTACACCTTTTATATAGGTATTCCATGTTTATTCTCCATAAATAATGAAGTTTTTTGGGTGCATGGTTGTTTGTTTGTTTCCTTTTGGGCAGGGGTTGTTCCATTTTGTTTTGCCTTATTTTGTTTTGCTTTGCATGAGACAGGATCTCATTATAAAACCCAGGCTGGCTTTGAACTCACAGTGATCCTCAGCTTCCCAAGTGCTGGGATTACAGACATGCACCACCTGTGCTGAACTCTCCGATAAGGCAGATTTCTTCTTAGTTAAATTTAAACAATAGCTACCAGCTACTTGGTACATATGGGTACCAAAAATATGCTTAGAGCTGATTCAAAACCTAACTCTTAAATGAATGGGGGTCTTCATTTCCTTATTGATAAAATGAATGGGTTCTACTAGGACGATCACTGAGATCACTTGTGGCTGACCTGCCCATCTACAGCATTCCACTTATCTTGTTTTTGCTTGAAACAGGATCTCACCATGAAACTCAGTTGTGCCCCAAATTTTCTGATCAAGGAGATTATGGAGCCACAGAGGAAAGAGATTGATGATGTATAGTGTGCCTGGGGAGAGTCACATGGAGAGAAATCTTTCTCTCAGGCTCTCATAGAGAGCAAACTGGTCATGCATTGGCCGTGACTCATCCGCATGGATGACACAGACAAAGGATTTACAGAATAAGGTACAGGATTACAAGATAAACCCTGAGGGGACTTCACTGACCTCATCAGAAACGAAAACTACATCTTTTGGTATATAGGTCTTGATTCTTAACCATCCAGCAGAAAAGTATAAAAATGAGGTATATAACGTGGGGCCATAATAATAAATTGAGCTGTAAATGGCCATAGTCAACAACTTCTTCAGATAACTCACTATTAATGTGGAATGCTGGACTGTGTTGGATTTTGTCACCGAGTTCAGGCACCTAAATTGGTTTAATGACAATGGAGTGTCCATCTCTGACAGGTCTAGACAAAAAAGGGGGGATACAAAGGAAGAATCATGATGTGTATATATAAACAGTACAGTTAGGATAAATATGCCATGCTTCTGCATAATTCTATGAGAAGCAAGATTTGCACTAATAGTGGTTGGACAAGATATTTTGTTGGCTTCTAGTAATATGAACAGACACTGGGGAGATAACAAGGTGGAGGGTGTTAATTGTTGAATCTGTGGTATAAATCAGCTGTAGAGAAATAACATAGGTATATAGCTGCACTCTCTTCATTCACTGATTAGAGACATCTGCTATAATAATGCCTGTAAGTAGAATACCATGTATGCACCTTGTACAACACTGAAACATTATGAAAACATTTTGCAATGTATTGATTTGTCAAATCTGTCCTTTTAATTTATCTTGAAACTGTCTCATTGCTATTTGTTCTTCAATAAAAAAATAAAAATAAATAAAAGAAAGAAATAGGATCTCACTATAAAACCCAGGCTGGCCTTGAACTCATAGTGATCCTCTGGCCTCAGCCTCCCAAGTGCTGGGATTACAGACATGCACCACTACACCCAGCTTAACAATGAAGTTTATAAATGACCATGAAGATCCTATTTCAGTTGTCCAAGGAAAATAGACTTTTGTATGGGGCAAGGCAAAGCCAGCAGTGTAATGGTGTGGGTAAAACATAGCCCAGAGGAGAGGCATCTGGGGAAAATTCTATATCCAGAAAGCTTCTTTAACTCCACAGGCTCTGTGTTTTGTTTTCAAAACAAGACACTACTGCCTTGTGTTATGATATTAGTATGAATTAACTTCTTGTATAAGTAGGATTAAGAAAGAGGTCACAAAACTGCTGAGACAAATTGGCCTTCTGCCTCAGAAATCACTAATGTAAACACAGAAAACTAGAAGTCTATGGGTTAACATTGGCTCAAAGACTTTTAATATTCAGAAAGTATATATTTGAAAATTTAGGCTGGTGTTCACAGGTATTCTGCTTTTATAACATATCTTAATTTGGATTACCCAGGTTCCACACACTCAGTAGATACATGTGGCTGCTGGTTACATATTGCCTGCTCAGATCTGTGGTTCTAATGTTATATGTCCTTACAAGTTCATGTGCTTGGAGCCGGGGAGATGGCTCAGTGGAATAAGCAAAAGGGACTGAGTTCAATCCCCAGTTCCACAAAAAAAAACAAGTTCATGTGCTAGAAACTTAGTTTCCGAATTCATATGTTGATGGCATTTAGAGGTGGGGCCTAAGGGAGGGTATTATAATTGGAAAAGGTCATAGGGTAGAGGCTGATGATGTTATTAGTGATTTTATAAGAAGAAGAGAAACTAAGTTTGCACTTTACTAAAGCCTTATCTCCATGGGATTCCTCCTATCATGCTGTGATATACCTAGAAGGCTGTCCCCAGAAACCTAGCTAATCTTGGACTGAGTGTTCTTGAGAATCATGAGCCAAATTAACCTTTATTTTGTATGAATTTTCTGGCCTCAGACATTATGTTATAGCAACAGAAGGTGGTTTCTGTCATAAAAGCCACTGCAGCAGCATCTTTACTTACGTGGATCACTCACCCTGGGAAAGTCATCCACCATGACAGAAGGGCCCTCAGTTAGATTCACAGAGAGGTCCACGTGGTGGAGAAATGAGGTCTCTCACTAGTAGCCCAGGAGTGTGATATCTGGAGGCAGCTCTTCCACATCCTATTGGGCTTTTGCTTCATTACAGCCCAGGGCACGTACTGAGCCTGACAGCAGCTCAGCTACTCCTAAACTAGATCCTGAGGAAGTACAATTATTATTACCTTGGACTAAGACTGGAGATTCTGTGTCCTGTATCAGTAGATAACTAATAAATTATCCTTACTACCATTATTTAGGAAAGAGATAGGAGACACTAACTAATCCAAAAGAACCAAATCAAATTTTCCCCAAAGGAGAAATAGGTTTTGACTTTGTTTTTTTTTTCTATTTTATTTTTTTAAATTTTGTACTTTTTATTATTATTTTAAAGAATAAAAAATAGTGATAGAAGAAAACAGCGTTATACATAATACAAGATTTCACTAAACAAATAGGAATCCAACAATGGTTGCTGTATTACATGATGCTATGGTCAAATTAGTTTTTCAGCTTACCAGATATAAAAGTATAAGTTTTATTTAAAAAAAACAGTAGCGAAGAAGTAAGAAATTCAAGAGAGGAACAAAATCAGAGTAAAAACAAAAATTGTAAGCATTAACTGCTTCTTTCTTT
>PVKA01021662.1:0-15185 GCA_004027165.1 Ctenomys sociabilis
TTTTTCCAATCACTGTAGCTTTGTAGTCTAACTTCAAGTCCAGGACTGTGATTCCTCCTGCATTGCTTTTGTTGCTCAGTGTTACTTTTGCTCTTCTGGGCTTTCTCTGGTTCCATATGAATTTTAGAAAATTTTTTGGTGTTCGGGGAGAAACGCTATTGATAGTTTACTTTTTCTTGGCTATGCTGGGGATTGACCTTGAGACCTTGTGCTTGCCAGACGGACACTTAAGCACTGAGCTATACCACCAGCCTGATATTTTAATTATTGCATTAAATCTATATATTAGTTTTGGAAATAAGGCCATTTTGATGGCACTACTTCTGCATATCTAGGCATAGGCTAAATCTCTCCATTCTCTGATGTCATCCTCAACTTCCTCTTTCATAGTAATGTAGTGTTCACCGAGAGGATGTTCATTTCGTTGGTTAGGCTAATTCCTAAGTAATTTTTCTTGATGTTTTTGTGAATGGTAGTGTTTTTCTAAACTTTTTTTTGGTGGGGTTCATTATTTGTGTAGAGGAGTGCTACTGGTTTTTATGTGTGGATTTTGTATCTTTCTATGCTATTGAATTCAGTTATTTATTATAGGAGTCTTTTTGTCAAATCTCTTGAGTATTTTGGCATAGGCTAAATCTGAGTATTTTGAGTATTTTATGTAGAGAATCGTGTCTTTTGCAAATAGTGATAATTGGATTCTTCCTTTTTTTTTTTTTTTTTTTTTTTTTTTTTTTTTTTTTTTTTTTTTTTTTTTTTTTTTTTTGTGGAACCGGGATTGAACTCAGGTCCTTGCACTTGCAGGGAAGCGCTTTTTCCACTGAGCCATCTCCCCGGCCTGGATTCTTCCTTTTAATATGTTCCTTTTATTTCTTTCTCTTGCTTAGTTATTTTCATTAACATTGTGAGTACTACATTAAACAGAAATGGTGATAGTGGACATCCTTATCTTGTTTCTGATTTTAGAGGAAAGCTTTCATCAGCTTCTTTAACATGATGCTGGCAATAGGTTTGACATAATTGGTTTTTATCAGAGTTTTTAATCATGAATAGTCATTGGATTTTGTCACAGGCTTTCTCTGTGTCTGTTGAGATGATCATATAACTTTTATCCTGGCTTCTGTTTATGTGATGTTAGACATGTATTGATTTTCATATGTTGAACTATCACTGTATCCCCAGGACACATTCTACTTAGTCATGACTGATGATCTTTTTGATTTTTTTTCCATTCTATTTGCCCGTTTCTTGTTGAGGATCTCTGCATCACATTAATTAAAGAGATTGGCCTGTACTTCTCTTTTAGGGTTGGGTCTTTTCCTGGTTTTGAAATCAGCTATCTCAGCTTCCAGGAATGATTTTGGGAATATTCCTTTCTTTTCAATTTCATTATTTGGGCAGTAGTGGCACCAGGTCTTCCCTAACATTTTTGTGGAATTTGGTATTAAATTTCCTTGAGCCCTTTTTCAGGTGCTAGGTTTTAAAATTACTGTCCCAATTTTATTACCTAATATTGGATTATTCAGTGTTTTTATATCTTTTTTATTCAGTCTTGGTAATTTGTGTGTAGCTAGGAATCTACCCATTTTACCTGATTTTCCTATTTATTGGAATACAGATTCACAGAGTAGTTACTTTTCTGGATAGAAGCAGTATGTTGAATGATTTTGTCTTTTTCATTTCTAATTGTGTTGACTTGGATCATTCATATTTTTGTTTGTTTTTGTAAGACTTGGCTAACAGTTTGTCTATTTTCTTTTTCTTTCTTTTTTTTTTTTTTTTGTATTTTTTTATGGAAGGGTCTACAGGGTGTTCAGGGTCTCACTACTAGACTGGACTGGAAGTGATTCTCTGTTTACAGCCTCCCAAGTGCTGGGATTACAGGCATGCTCTACCATGCCCCATCTCAGTTGCCCTCTCAGAGTGCCCAAGGGGCAGGATAGGCATGGCAGGCCCAGGGATTGAACCTCTGGCCCCTGAACCTGTTTGCAGGTACCTTATTCCGCTGAGCTACTTGGCCAGCTTTTTTTTTTTTTTTTTTGTATTTAGTACAGCTTCAGGTTCTACAGAGTCTAAAGGGTCTATAGGGTCTCACTACACAGATAGGACTCATGGTGACCCTACTGTTTTCAGCCTCCCTAACAGTGGGATTATAGGTGAATGCCACCACACCCAATCTCAACTGCTGTCTCACCGTACCCTGGAAGCAGAGCTGGCACAGCACACCAGGGATGGAACTGCGTCTGCTGAAGCAGGTGCTTTAAACCTCTGAGCTACCTGACCAGCCCTATTTTTTATATATATATTTTTTTGGCGGAACTGAGGATTGAACTCAGGCCCTTGCGCTTGCCAGGCAAACACTTACTCTACTGAGCCATCTCCCTAGCCTGGCCTTATTTTTTAATTCTTTTAAAAAACCACCTCTTTGGTTGGGGAGGTAGCTCAGTGATGTAAGTGCCTGCCTGGCAAGTGCAAGGACCCGAGTTCAATCTCTGGTACCGCATGCTGTGCCAGGAAACCCGGTGTGGTGGTGCACACCTGTAATCCCAGCGCTGGGGAGGCTGAGACAGGAGGATCACTATGTGTCCGAGCTGTATAGCGAGACCCTGTACCAAATACATACATACATACATACATAATTAATTAATTAAAAAAAAACCTCAGCTGATTTATTGGTGCTTTGTATTGTATTGTTCTTTTAAGTAACAAATTCATGAATTCTGCTCTGATTTTTATAATTTTCTGTCTTAGGTGTTCTATTTTGGTGAAATTTCCACATGTACCCGAGAAGGTTGTGTAGTCTGTTATTGTTGTGTGGATTACTATGCAGACACCTATTAAATCCATTTGTTTGAATATGTGATTCATCTGATTTTTTTGTTGAATTTTTTTTTTTTTTGAGTTGATCTTCTATTCATGACTAGTGTACTGAGGTCATATATTGTGTTGTGTCACACCCTATAATTTTGTTGATATTTTTCTGATGATTTTATGTTCAGTAGTGCTTCTTTATGAAGTTTGCTATACCAGCGCATGATGCATACATTGTTGTAGCTGTTATTTCTTCCTGTTATTGCTTCCCTTACTAAACACATTATGATTTTCTTTGCCTCTTCTACTCAGTTTTTCCTTGAAATCCGCTTTGTCTGAAGTTAGGTATCTCCTAGTTCTTTCTCGTTCACATTGCATGGAATATTGTTTTCTATCCTTTGACTTTTAATCTGTGAGTTTCTTTTGCATAATGTTTTGTATACAGCACACTGTTGGGTTTTGTTTCTTGTTTCATTTTGCCAATCAGTGTTTTTTTTTAAATTTAAAAATCATAGGGCCAGGGAGATAGCTCAGTGGAATAAGTGCTTGCCCGGCAAAAGCAATGTCCTGCGGGCATGGCGCATGCCTGTAATCCCAGCACTCGGGAGGCTGAGGCAGGAGGATTGTTGTGAGTTCAATCCCTGGTACCACCAAAAAAAAAAAAAAAATCATTTATTTAGTACAGGGTCTTACTATGCAGCTGGGACTCATAGTGATTCTCCTGTCTCAGCCTTTCCAGCACTATAATTACAGGTGTGCATCACCAGGCCTGGTTTCGGAGCTGGCATGCGGTACTGGAAATCGAACACAGGTCCTTGCGCTTGCCAGGCAGGCACTTAGACCACTGAGCTATCTTCCTATACCCAATCTGTGACTTTTGATTGGGAAATTGAGACCATTTACATTGAGAGTTATTACTGAAAGGTATTGACCTACTACTGTTCTTACTGCATTGTGTAATTTGCTGTTGCTGATTTCCTTAATTCCCTCCTGTTTAACTTCTCACTCTGCCTGGTGTATTCGTTCTATTAGACATTTTTTGGCATTCCTGGCTTCAATATCTTTTTCTAGGCTATTCTTCAGAGGTTTTTGGAGTGCTGGTTTGGTGCTCATGAATTTTTTGTGGTGCTCCTTGTCATGGAAACACCTTATTTCTCCATCAATTTGGACAGATAGTTTTGCAGGATACATCATTCTGAACAGAAAGTTTTCTTTTAGGTCCTGAAACACTTCACTCCAGTTTCTCCTGGCCTTTATGGTTTGTGTAGAAAGGCCTGCTGTAATTCTAATGGGTTTACCTTTAGAAACAATGCATTGAGGGCTGGCGAGATAGCTCAGTGGACTAAACGCCTGCTGAGGCAAGTGCAGGGGTCAGCGTTTGATCCCTGGTGCTTCATCTCTGGGTGTGCTGAGCTGGAGACTGAGTCTGGGTGTGGTGGTGTGCACCTGTAATCCCAGCACTGGGGAGAATGAGACCCTGCACACACAGACAGACAGACACACACACACACACACACACACACAGGAAAAAAAAAAAAAGAAAGAAAGAGAAGTTATGCATTGTTTTTTCCTACAGCTTTTAAGATTCTGTCCTTTTGTTGGATATTAGGATTTTGGCTGCCATGTGGCATGAGGTGATCATGTGTTTTTTATGATTATTTGGGGTTCTGTCCACTGTACCTTCTAATTCTTGCCCAGTACAGTGGCTCTTCTGTTTATACTTTTTTTCCCCCATGATTTTGGTCATGAACTGAATTGGACAGGAACAGAATCAAATTCATTGGCTATGGGGAAATTTGGTTCAGTTCTTGTCCATGTCCAAATCATTTTGCAACTAGAATCATGGAAAGAATTAAGTTTGTGAACTATGGTACCTCTGCATTTGGAAAGGTTTGCACTGCTTTTTTCTGTAAGTTACTTTTCATACCATTTGTGCCATCTCCTGGTATTTTGGTAATTCCAGACAATCTTCTTTGCCTCATCCAGGATCTGGTGGGTCCCTCTTCCCTATCATTTGTTGCTTTTAGCATATCTCTGAATACATGGTTAATGGCATGGCCTCATCTTGTAGTTCTGACACACTTTTCCCCTGACAGTCACTTTGGTTGGCCACATTCTCATTTTAATTTCCTGGATTTGTTTTGAATCCTTTTATGAACTCTAATTCTTTGCTAAACTGGTTGTGTAATTATTTTCTTTAGCTCAGCTATAATTTTACTAGTGTTTTCTCTAAGCTCACTGATAATTTTATTATGTCCACTATTTGTTTAGGTATATTTTCTTTTTTTAATTTTTCTTTATTTATTTTTTTGTTTAGGTATATTTTCTTCCAGCTTGCTGAGCACCTTACTGGTCTGCTTAAAAAATACCTCTTCTTGGGGGCTGAGCAGATAATTCAGTGGTATAAGTGCCTGCCTTGCAAGCACAAAGACCTGAGTTCAATCCCAGATGCCACCAAAAAATCCCCCCAAAACAACAGCACCTCTTCTGTTATCCTTTCGCCGAATTGGCCATGTAGCTTTTGCTTTCCTTTCCTTTGATGACCTATGGGTTCGATGGCTTTGGGTGATATAGGAGTTCTGTATGAAATTTCATTACCTTGTCTTTTCAAGTTTTATATTTTTGTGTGAGTAGAAAGAACTGGCCACTAGAATGGAGAACTCTATAATCAGTGTGTGCTTTTCTGTGACACATATGGGCATGGATAAACTATAGGACTTTACTACTATTTCAAGATCAAATATCTCCATAAATTTGAGCGGGGCAGATGCAGTGTAATTGGACCAGCATCCAATTCTTTGGGAATAGGACGTGGTGTTGTTAATAACACAGAGATACACTGATTGGCCTATAGAATAAAGTAATTACTAACAACAACTATACCACCCTGTCAATAGCCAGTAAATCAGCAACAATGACAAAGTCGAAGACAAAGTGAATATCAACATAGTAGAAGGACCGATTGTGTACGACTCTTATAATGGAAAACAGACCTGCAATTGTGGTCTAAGCACTAAGATAAATCAAATATCGACACACAGTAAATATAGACCAAGTGCACAACTGTACCTTCATTAACAAAAGAAAAGAATTCAACAGTAATAGCATAGAGTTAACTAAAGATTAATGAAGCTTGATTATCATACTAGTAAAGTCAGAA
This sequence comes from Ctenomys sociabilis, assembly GCA_004027165.1. Classification (NCBI taxonomy): domain Eukaryota; kingdom Metazoa; phylum Chordata; class Mammalia; order Rodentia; family Ctenomyidae; genus Ctenomys; species Ctenomys sociabilis. The sequence continues at coordinate 5,969 of PVKA01021662.1, forward strand.
GGGGTGGGAAATAGGAGCATGAAAGAATAAAAATTTGAAAAGTTAAATAACGGGAGATAAGAAGGAGGACCTGGGAGATAGCTCGGTGGTCTAAGCACCTGCCTGGCAAGAGCAAGGACCCGAGTTCGATCCCCAGTATGGCATGTGGTGCCAGCCTCAAGACTGGGTGTGGTGATGCTTGCCTGTAATTCCAGCCTTGGGGAGGCTGTGACAGGAGGATCACTATGAGTCTGAGCTGTTTAGTAAGACATTTAGTAAGCTGTTCAGTAACAAATAAGCAATTAAAAATTAAAAAAAAAAATAGAAAAGTGAGACCAAGTATCTTGTTACGGTGTAAAAACAAATGAATTGAATTAGGTAAAGGTAATAGAAAAGAACAGGAAAAGAAAAAAAAAAAAAAAAAGGGAGGGAAAAGAAAAGTAAGAATGATTAAAAATTACAAGGAAAAAAGAATAAAAAAATGGAAAAAGAATAAAGCACCCAAGCTCACCTCCCCCAAATAGCGAATAAGAAAGAGAGCAGGAGCACGGAGCCAGCATTTTCCCTTCCCTCCCGTCCAGAGCCAGTGGCTTCTCCTAGCTCCTCCCTGGTTCCGGAGCGGCCCGGGAGGTCCGCTCTCTCCGCGCGCCGCGGCTCTGTGGCCAGCCCCGGCGTTCCCGGAGCGTCGCCCTCCGGGCTCGGCTGCGGCCGTGGAGCTCAGGGGTGTCCTTGCGCGCCCGGGTGGACGCAGGAGGCCACGGCCTCTGATCTGTGCTGATGCGGGCGGCAGCGCAGACCACCGCACCACCCGGCCACTTCCGAGAGCCCCGCGTGCGAGGCCTGCTGGGCGCCAGCAGCATTGGGGGTGTCCACCTGGCGGGGCGTCACTGTTGCACAGGGAATTACTGTTAGAAAGGGTCTCAGAGGTTATATTTTATTTGGTAAGACCTAAATAACATTTTCTATTATAATTACCCAAGATTCACAACTTTTATTTTTCTATTTTTTTTTGGCGGAACCAGCGATTGAACTCAGGCCCTTGCACTTGCCAGGGAAGCACTTATTCCGCTGAGCCATCTCCCCGGCCCTCACAACTTTTAAAATACACAAATGCTGACAGATCTGTGACATTTAATCAAAGGAGTATTTGGATTTTTTTTTATTTTTATTTTTTTCGGAATCGGGGATTGAACTTAGACCCTTGTGCTTGCAGGGATGCACTTATTCCACTGAACCATCTCCCAGGTCCCTGGAATTTTTAATATACAGTTTTCCAAGAAATTTTTTTTCTTTTTTTTGGGTATCAGAAATTGAACTCAGGACTTAATGCTTGCCAGGCAGGCACTGTGCCAGTGAGCTATATCCCCAGCCCCTTAAGACAATTATTTTTACAGGTATTTATCTTAATACTTATTTTTATTAACATGCACCCTAACAAAATTATTAACTACATTAATATGAAGTACATTATTTTTCTCAATACATAGAAAATGGAACATAATTGTGAAGAAAATTTACATTTCAGAATTCAAATGGTTAAATACTTTGAGAACGAAGTTCTGTTTGCTGGTAGGAAATTATTCAGTTCATTCCCCTGTAAAATACGGTAATCTATTCTTTTATGTGAAGGGAGACAAGTCTCTAATTAAATTAGATGGTTTGACATCAGTTGATCAAATATTTCGATGAAGACGAGTTTTATGTTCAGTGCTAGTGTTGGATAACATCTGAGTTTGAGTTGCCTTTCATATTAATTTTTTATGGCAGTGGTCTCTCTGATTCACATAAAGGAGATGATCCTTTTCTGTAGGGAGGGCCTCAAAAGCTGACATAGAACTGACACTGCAGAGGAAATGAAAGAATATTCATTAGGCCTTTTTGAAAAAGTGTTGTTTGCTGCAGTTTCTCCTGACTGTGCTGGGCTTTTTTGCCTTTGAAGTAAGAAAGGGAAAAGAGTTACCTGAAAGAACTCTGGAGCAAGGATGTCCTACTTCGGGAATTCTTAGCCTAGTGTTGATTGGGTGGTTTTGTGAAACTTTTCCTACTTTTCTTCAAAGAAAACACTAGAATGTAAATTTGTTTCAAGAATTAGTTTGTTGAGCTCTGTTTGCCAAGATGGCACTGAAGGTGAAGAAGGAAACCCTGGTCCCTCAAAAAGCTGAAGCCAAAGTAAGAGCTTTGAAGGCCAAGAAAGCCATGCTGGAAGGCATCCACAGCCACAAGAAAAGAAGATCAGAATGTCACCCACCTTCTGCTGTCCCAAGACACTGTGGCCCTGGAGGAAGCCCAAATACCTCGGAAAAGCGCCCCCCAAGAGAAACAAGCTTAGACTGGGAGTGGTGATGTTTGCCTGTAATCCCAGCTCTTGAGAGGCTGAAAACAGGAGAATCAGTAAGAGTCCAGTCTATGTCGCGAGACTCTGTAGACCTTGTACTAAATACATTAAAAAAAAAAAAAAAAAAAAAACAACAAACAAGTTTGACTGCTGAGCCACCAAGCCTCCTCTGGCCACAGAGTAAACTATGAAAAAGATCAAAGGCGACACACACCACACTCGTCCTTATCGGGTATGTCCAAGCCAATAAACACCCAATCAAACAAGCTTTGAAGAAGCTCTGCAACGTCAGTTTTGCCAAGGTCAATACCCCAAGCAGGCCTGCTGGAGAGAAGAAGGCATATGTTTACTGGCTCCACATTATCATGCTTTGGATGTTTCCAACAAAATTGGGATCAACAAACTGAGTTCGGCTGGCTAATTCTAAATACACATATTTTGCTCCATAAAATATTTCCTTTGTTTTCTATACTTTAAAGAGTGAATTAGATAATTAACATTCTTTGGGCCTCAGTGTTTTTATGCAAAAATTAAGATAGTATAGGCAACCAAATTACCTTGGAATATATGATAAAAAAAAAGTTGAAAGCAGTAACATGGCCTTTCTAAAAAAATATTAAAAATTCATATGGCTGGACATGGTGGCACACACTTGTAATCTCAGAACTATAGGTGGCTGAGAAAGGAAGATACCAAATTTGAGACCAGCCTAAGAAATTTAGTGATTTAGCCTTGTTTCAAAAATCTCAAAGGAGCTGTGGAGATAGTTCAGTAGAAGAAGCACCTGCCTGGCAAGCACAGGGTCCTAAGTTCAATCCTTGGTACTGAAAAAAAAAAATCTAAAAGGTGGGGAGGGCAGTAGGGATGTAGCTCACTGTGAGGGCTTCAGGTTTAGCTTCTAGTTTTTTTCTGCCAATAAAAAGAAAATGAGAGAACATCATTCATGATTATTAGAAAAAAGCAAAAGGGAAAAAAATGCATTATAGAAATGAAGAGGGCCCAGGACCTAAAGAAACCAAACTAAGAGGAACTGAAATGGAATTGAAGGCAACTCTAGACAAAAAGAAATGATAGAAGGAAAAAAAGAAAAAGAAGGCAAAGACAGAAATATAATTTAAAAATCAATAAAGAAAGAAGAAGTAAGCATTTGAGAGGAAGTGAAAAGTGAAAAGTGTAGAAAATAAGGACTACAAGATAAACCCCTGAAGGGACTTCACTGATCTCATAAGAAACAAAAAGTATATGTTTTGGTATACAGGTCTTGCTCTATCTAGATCTTAACCATCCATCAGAAAAGTATAAAAATGAGGTATACACCATGGGGCCATAATAATAAGTTGAGCTGTAAATGGCTATGGTCGACAACTTCTTCAGATAACTCACTATTGTTGTGGAATGCTGGACTGGGCTGGATTGTGTCGTCGAGTTCAGGCACCTAAATTAGTTGAATGACAATGGAGTGCCCGTCTCTGACAGGTGTAGACAAAGGAAGGGGTATAGAAAGGAAGAATCATGATGTGTGTGTATGGACAGTACAGTTGGGATAGATAGCGCTGTGCTTCTACATAATTCTATGATAGGCAAGATTTGCACTAATGGTGGCTGGACAGGATATTATGTCAGCTTCTAGTACTATGGACAACTACTAGGAAAATAAGGTAGAAAGTATTAATTATTGAATCTTTGATGTAATTCAGATATAAAAAATAGGATACGCAAACAGCTACCTTTCTTAATTTACTGATAAGAGGCATAAGGTATAATAATATCTGTAAGTATAATATCATGTATGCACCTTCTATAATATCAAAACATTATGAAAACAGTTTGCAATGTATTAATTTATCAAATCCATCTTGTCAAGGTATCTTAAAACTGTCTCATTGATATTTGTACTTCAATAAAATAAATAAATAAAAAAAAGAAAATAAGGACCTGATGTGTAGACAACAGAATATCCTAGTAAGGAAGGACAAAGAAAGGGAACAGACCAAGTCTTAAAATGGAGAGTCAAGGCCGGCCAGATAGCTCTGTGGATTACAGCTCCTGTTTAGGCAGATGCAGGGGCTCGGGGTTTGATCGCAGGCATGCTGTGCTGGCCTTGCCCATGGGGTGCACTGAGACAGCGATTGAGACTGGGTGTGGTGGGGTGCACTGAGACAGCGATTGAGACTGGGTGTGGTGGGGTGCACTGAGACAGCGATTGAGACTGGGTGTGGTGGTGCCCGCCTGTAATCCCAGCACTTGGGAGGCCGAAAACAGGAGGATCATTATGAGTCTGATCTGTATAATGAGACCCTGTAGACTCTGTACTAAATACATAAAGTAATTTAAAAAAATGGAAAGTCAAACATTCCTGACACATTCCCTGGGGTATTCTGAACTGCAGGTTTAAAGCTCAGCACGTGTAGTACTTAAGCATGCTCATTCAGTGCTATCTTGGATTTTAAAGAAAATAAATAATTCTCCTGTTGTAATCAGGGCTTAGAAAGGAATAGATTTAATACAGGGTGCACAATTACAGGATTATTTTATAATATACACCCAAAGAGTCAAACACAAAAGCATATGAGACATCTGCCCACACACTAGACACCCAAAGAATCCAGCTGAGGGCCTCGATCTCCCAGCGATGTCCTGCCCGAGTCCAGCTGGAGGCCTAGAGCCCATGGCGATGTCTCATGCAAGTCTGTATCAAGGACCTGTACCGGGAAGGCGCAAAGGTCAGAGTTGGAAGCTAGGAAGTCGTGCACCAGTGGACGAAGGATCTGTGCCAGCAGCCGAGGGAACTGCACTGGAGCCAGGAAGTGACGCTCAAGGTAAAGACCAGAGCTGCCGCGTCAGGAGCAGCAGCCGTCCTCAGCGACAGGGACGGCCTGGGCTACTCCCATGAAAACAGCTGAGTTCGTAGCAGGGCAGCCAGCATCACAGCTTCTGCGGGGGAAGCCGCAGCACACCACCTTCCGCTCCCGTTCTTCTCTTCTGCTCTTGGCAGCCATACTCAGGTGGGCCTTCCACCCCAGAACCACACTGACTCAGCTCGGCTGGGTGTTCCGAGTGGACCATTACTTAATGCACCACATCCCCTAAGCCTTTAGGCACTTACGAAGGAAAGAATATTAGATTATTGTCAGGCTTCGATGGCAAAGCTTCATGCCAGAACAATATAGAATAACATATTTAAGATACTTCAGGAAATGAAATGTGAGCGAGAGTTCTTTTTATTTCATCATTTAAATATTTTTATTAGTACTTTTTTGCAGTACATAAGAATTGCATTCATCATGAGAGGTTGGTACATGTACAAAATACATTTGAATTATTTTCCAATCTTATTCTCTAATGAAGTCCCTAGTTACAATAAGTAATCCACCTAAATGCCCAGATTATGGTTTCAGAATATCATGTTCTACTGAAAGAAACTAGGGCTTCTCAGAGAAATGGCTCAATCCGTGTTTGAGTAGGAATTATACAGGATGAGCTAAAACATCTTGACTGACCTCATGACCGAGAAGTTGTCAGACTATCGGTTATGGATGTAGTGATGAAGGGCATGTGACCGTTAGCTGGTTGTGTTTACTTGTGTGAGAACCACTCAAGTTGGATTAGCATAGCTCTGGGTGTGGCTGAGGGTACTTACTGAAGACAGAAGACCCACGGGTGTGAGTGACATCAACCAACAGGCTCGCCACCTGGATGGAATAAAAGACAAACCAAGAAGGAAGGCTCACTTCCGTTTCCAAGACTAAAGGAGCTCCATCGTTGCTTCATCGTGGATGCTGTCTCCTGTCTCCTGGAACAGACCCATCAGCCCCTGTCACAGATCCTCCGGCCTCCTGACACAGCCTCACATGGACCCTAGAGTGAGCTCCTGGCCGCTGACTCGATCCGTTGGGTCCCCAGTGCACTGAGAGAGCTTTTGCACTTTTCTACACTTGACTCTGTTGGTCACTGCAAACCAGTCTCATAAGTTCTTATGTATTTCTATGTCTTGCACTAAATATGTTTCCCTAGTAGGCTCTGACGATGCACACCATTTTGAAGAGGGTGCCATAGGTTTAAGAGAAAACAAATTGAGCTTTAATGAAGACAATGTTTAAATGTATTTAAATCCATGAATTCATAATATTTAGAAGGAAAACCAAGTGCTCAGCTTCTAAGAGTGACCAATTCATTACTGTGAAAACTGTGTGGGTGAAAATAGTCAACTACTTATTACCTTTTCCTATGGACTGTAAAATTGGCCAATAAATAAAAAACAATGGAATGGAGTTAAAATACCTCCACTCTATTCCAGATCAATTCATTAAACTAGAAACTGAGTGTCACCAATTGCTGCCACAGCTCCCCTAAAGTGAAAAGCATACAGTATATACCTTCTGGGGGAAGGAAAACCTCTCTTTTAATTTTGCCAACAAGTGAAATCTGAGTCACATCAATCTGAAGACAGATGCCAATTTTCAAGACATAGAGGAGCATGCTAAACTATACCCTGAGAATCCAGCCATCAAAATCTACAGTGTAGAAAACTTCACATGTAAAATGGCCTAAGAATCTTTCAATTGATACATTGCTAGAGAAAGAAAAAGATGTGGGAATATACTGAATTTAAAAAAGGATTAGGGGCTAGGGAGATTGCTCAGCTGTTTAAACACCTGCCCGGAAAGCACAAGGATCTGGGTTCAATTCCTGGTATCACATGCCATGCTGGCCCCAGGCACTAGCTGGCCACCACTGAAACTGTGTTTGGTGGTACATGCCTGTAATCCCGGTGCTGGGGAGGCTGAGGCAGGAGGATCATTACAATTCTGATCTGCATAGTGAGACCCTGAACCAAATAAATAAATAAATAAATAAATTAAAGATAAAAGAAAATGGATCAGACCACACTAGTTTTGTGTCTAGATATGTGTACGTGGGTGATAGAACTTAAGGTAACAGAGGAAAGTCATTACTTTAAAGAGGGAGAAATGGAGGCTGTGATGAATATGGAGCACATAAAGGAATTTCTCAGTTCCCTGGCAAAGGGATCAAACTCAGGGCCTCCTGTGTTCTACACAGGTGTTCCCCCCTGAGCTGCATCCCCAGTCCTTTTTCTTTTAGTTTTGAGACAAAAGTCTTACACAGGCTGGCCTTGAATTGATGATCTTCCTACCTCAGCTTCTTAAGCAGCTGAGGTAACAGGTACGTGCCACTATGCCTGGCTACAACTCTTTATTTCTTGACCTGGGTACTGAGTACAAAAATGTTCTTTGAGAGTTCTATGATTAATGTTTTATCTAAGTTTCATCAAATGAGTATATGTAGCCACTGAGTCACGTACTTGTCACTAGGACAGAGTAGTCTAAACCGTTGGGTCCCCAGTGCACTGAGTGATACGGTTGCTCATGGTATAGTCCATGGTCAGCTGGCTTCAAGGCAGAAATGGCCTGGGGAGAAAGGCAGTGGAGGAGGAAGGGCATTCAGCCCACAGCAACCAGGAGACAAGAATGAGGGGAGGACCCCCAAAAGGAAACGCACCCTTCTGGAATCCTAGTGACCTGTATCTTCTGATCAGGATCCACCTCCTGAAGGCACATTTATCCATAAACTCATTGAGAATCCATTGATGAGTATAGCACCTCATGACCTAGTCACCTTCTAAGAGCTGCACCTCTGAACACTGGAGACTTCGGAAGGACATTCTGAGTCTAAACCACATCCTACTTCTACTTTCCTTTATCTGTACATTACGGTATTTTGGATGAATTTGAAGTAAATAACATTTGGGGCCAGGGAGATAGCTCAGTGGAATAAGTGCTTCCCTGGCAAGTGCAAGGGCCTGAGTTTGATCCCTGGTTCTGCCAAAAAAAAAAAAAAAAAAAAAAAAAAGAAGAATAAATAAAGTAAATATCATTTGTATATACCCCCTCAGCAGTGTAATACTATTACTTTGAACTTAGTATTTATTTACATTTTCCTTGTGATGCAAAATTTACGTGAAATGCATGGATTTGAAGTATATAGTCAGTGAGTTTTGCAAATGTACATACCCACGTAACTTAAATTCTTATCAAGATGTATGTTAACATTTCCCAAAACTTCACTCATGTTCTAAGTCTCTGAAATTGGAATGAGGCTGGAGAGATGGGGAGATAGCTTAGTGACATAAGCACCTGCCTGGCAAGTGGAAGGTCCTGAGTTCTATCCCCAGTACGGCAAAACAAAACAAAACAAACAAAAGTAAGAAAAATTGGAATGTATTTTTCCTCCAATTCAAGAATGAAATTGATTTTCTTTTGAGTAAAAAAAAAACCATTATGTCCTGCTACTTTGTCACTGTCCTGACTTCCACAAGTTTTGTAGGTATACTCTAGGAACCTCACTTTGGATTATTAGTAATGGTACCTAGAGACAGAATAGACAACAATGCAAAGATTCTGTGGCCAGCTTATTGATGGTGTGACCTTGCTTATTATTATTCTTTTTGCCTCGGTTTTATTCTTTGAAAGGCAGAGATAAAGATAATGCCTCCAAAAAAGAAAGGCTGCAAGGTGAGCCAACATTTTGGCCCTAGCCTTTCAAGGTCAGTGGAGACTCAGGACGTAGGAGAACCTGTACTGTAACATCATGGAACTCAATATTGTCCCAAATTTTCTCATCAAGGAGATTATGGGGCCACAGAGGAATGCGATCGATGATGTTATAGTGTGCCTAAGGAGAGTCACATGGAGAGAAAACTTTCAGGCTTCCACAGAGAGCAAATTGGTCAAGCAATGGCTGTGACTCATCCACAAGGCTGACACTGACAAGGGATCTACAAAGAGTGGTACAGGGTTACAAGATAAACCTGACTCAGGGTGCCTGACTCACCTTATCTGTTACATTTTTTGTTCTATAGGTCTTGCTTTAACTCGGTCTTAA
>PVKA01021662.1:15285-29221 GCA_004027165.1 Ctenomys sociabilis
TTTTTTATAAAAAATATATATATATATATATATATATATATATATATATATATATATATATATATATACATTTAGTCATCTATGTTGTGAAAATCTGTAACATATGTATCATTGTGTGTCACCCTGTGACATTTGTTCTCTTTGTTTTTGCTTCTATTTCTCACTCTTCAAGTTAAAATACAAATAAATAAATTAAAAAAAAAAAGATAATGCCTCCATTCAGGGATAGTTGTGAGGATTAAGGGGAGGAACAGATGTGAGCCCTGCAAATATGCCTGGCATGGAGTAAGTAAGTGCTTGCTGCTATCATTATTAAATTATCATCTTACCATGTGTATTCTTTCTTTCAAAATTTGACAATTGTCTTCATATTTTATTCTTATTAAAAGAATCCCATTAACCATTATTTAGATTTAATTAGATTTGAGGATCGATTGGAGGCACCCAGAGTCTTTAACTGTCCATATAATCTGTAGTCATTTGTTCTAGTATTTTCTAAAGTATCCTTTTTTTTCTGAACCAGGGATTGAACTCAGGTCCTTGTGCTGGCCAGGCAAGCACTTATTCTACTGAACCATCTCCTTGGCCCTCTAGTATTTTCTAGAAACAAAGATTTAGTTTGTTGAACCCATGGAACCTTGACCTTGAGGAAACTTGCTCTCTATAGTCCTTTCTTCTGTGAGATGTGAGAAATAAAAGACTTGCACAGAAAATTTATTAGACTCATTGTAGAAACTGCTTGCTTATAAATTAGCTAATTCATGTGAAAACTTATGAAAATCTTAAGGAGGTCAGTCCTCTGCAAAGGCAGGTGTGTGTAACTATTTGGTGTTTTCCAAATGAGTCAGTCCCCTTCTTCAACCAGCAATATTCAAGTGAGCAGATGGGGTCGGCTTGCAGAGGATCAATCTCTTGTGCCTCTCTGTGTCTTCCTCACTGAGTTATATTCCCCAGGGACACCCCCATCTCCACTTCTGCCTCCAGCCTTCTGTGGCAACATGATCAGTGGTCACCCTGCTGGGCCCAGCCCACCCAGCACTTTCCTAGGGGCCAGATCTACCTTTGCTCAGCAGGAGGGCGAAAGAGCATCTGTCCATCCTCTGAAATAGTGAACTTTGCAGCTTTTGGATTAGTGCAGTGATTTGGAATTCTGTTTGATTTTTACCTTGTGTATCTTTACTCCTACGTTATCAGATTGTTTGCTGACAGTGTGTACCAGATTCTGTAGTCCATCAAGATGGATTTTTTTTTATAATATGCTAAAATAACTTGTTTTCTGCCTTTGGAGGCTTCTCAATGTCTCTTTTTTTTCTCTAACAAGAGAACTTAGCATTTAAATTAAGAAGCACATCAAAGCTGTCAGTATTTATTGACTTAATTAGAAAATCAAGGCCGGCTTGATAGCTCTGTGGGCTGAAGTGCCAGTTTAGGCAGAGTGCAGCAGACCGGGTTCCGTGCCCTGAGTGCTGTGTGGGCCCCGCCCCGGGTACACTGAGAAGGCGATTGAGACAGCATGGTGGCACGTGCCTGTAATCCCAGCTCTCGGGAGGCTGAAAACAGCAGAATTGCTATGAGTCTGATCTGTGTAGTGAGACCCTGTAGACTCTATCCTAAACACAGAAAAAAAATCAGTGAATTTGGAATTTCATTTTACATTCCATGTCCTCTGAATATACAATAGAGATCTATCAAAATTGTGTTCAAAATTTTAGAGATTCAGTAGAATCTCTAAATTTTAATGGGGATTAAATTCTATAAATACGTTCATATTAGATTTTTACATTGTCTAAGATGGTGGCGTATGCCTGTAATCCTAGCGTTTAGGAGGCTCATGGGTGGATAATAGTTTCAGGGGCCTTGGGTACAAACTGAATTCAGGGTCAGCCTGAACTATGTAGGAAAGCGCTGCTTCAAAAAAAATTAAAACTAAAATGAATTCATAGTAATTATTGCAAAATAGAATGAAATAAACATTAAAGAAGTTCTTAAGACATATCTATATTTCTCAGTCTGTACAAGTTCAAGTGCGTTGTCTTAGCAGAAGGATTACACTTTTCTCTCCCTAGTGCCGTCTGTCTCCAAATGCTCTACTCTTTGTCTCTAATGTTTCTTTCTTGGCTGTTGTTGTCATTGACACAGGGTCTTGCTATGCAGTTCAGGCTTTTAGTGATAATCCTGTCTCAGCCTCCTTAGCGCTGGGACTATGGGCATAGGCTTGGTTTCCAGCTGGCATGTTGCACCTGGAGTTCTGGGGCCAGCATGTGGTACCAGGGATTGAACTTGGGACCTTGTGCTTGCCAGGCAGGCACTTATGTCGCTGTTACAGTTTGTATGTAGTTGTCCCTCCAAAGCCTCCTGTAAATCATGGGGCAGCTGCGACTTGAGGAGCAGCGCGTGGCTCAAGGTTCCAGGCTAGAGTGGACCAGGGCGGGGCTTGAGGGGCGGGGCCAGAGAGGTGAGAACCGTTGGACTGACAGCACACACTCCCCGGGCCCCCATGGCCTGGTGGCATCTCTTGGTGGTATGCAGAGGACTTCCTCAGAAGCGTGGAGAGGGTCATCCTGCGCACGCAGCTCCCCAGCCTCTCCTCCAGTGTCTTGAAACCTCCAGTAACTGTGAGCTAAATAAACCTTTCCTTCCCTCATTTTGAGTGTCTGGTATTTGTCCCAGCAACAAGAGAAGGTTATCTAAGACAGCCACTGAGCTTCTCCCCAGCCCGCTAATGTTTCTCATTACCATCTATCCCCATGAAATACTTTAAGTTATTGTCTCCTGTCTGGCTGTGCTTTAGGAGAGAATAACAGCTGGGTGATCCAGTATGACTCTTTACCTTCCAATTTTGCGTGTGCTGTCATACAGAGATGGATGTGTTTCTTGTGGTTGAGGTCACCTTATTATCAAAAATAAAAGAATAAAAAAATAGGAAAAAAAACCCAGTAAAATTGACATAGAATTTCAGAACAAGAAAGTATCTTATTGTTCAAGATATTTGAACTTAAACATCTCTTTCCTTCTGCACTGAAAATTTGTTTTTCCATATTTTCTTTTAAATGTATCAGTTATTTAATTTGGTTCTCAGTAAGGAACTTAGAACTCTAATTTATGAGGATAAGTTCCATTTGTCAGCAAAAATGAATTGCAGGTAGACCCGGAGCTGAGGAACAATTTTGATTTTTGCTAAAATCTGTGAGTGCACTGCTTTCTGATTCACCTTGCTCTGCTCTGAAATCTGGTATGTCTCTTTCTCGGTGTTGAAGATCTCACCCTCCTGGTGTCTGGCTTTCTGCAGCTTCTTCTTGAAGTAAGCATGAGTGAGGTGTTTGGGGATTTTCACTTTGCTGATACCAATTTTTGTAGAGGCGGCAATGACAAATTTCTGGTGCGTTCTCTGTAGAGGAACACGATTAAGGCTGAGAAGCCCAGTCACAAGGAGCAAGCCCCTGGCCAGCTGCCTCAGGAAGATCACTCCCTTGCCTCTGTGACGCCCGGTGAGGACGATCAAGCTGGTGCCGGGAGTGATTGGTGCCAGCTCAAGGTTTCCTCACGTGCTGACTGAAGGGTTTCCTGCCGTGGCTCAAGAGCTTTCAGGGCACGTTTTCAGTAGGGCAGTATCTAGGCATTTTTCAAAGCTTAACCACCTGGGCACCTCCATTCTTGTCCCTACTAACGTAGGTTTTGTGATCGTAGCAAGAACTTCCTCCTTCTTTTTCTTCTCAACCTTTGATTTAGCAGCTGTGTACTTTCTCTTGTACAAAGCCTTCCTGGAATACATAGCGGATCTGGAGTATCTACCAGTCCTCTAAGGAGCACAGGATTTCGGCTGCCGTGGGGCTGCCCCTTCTTGGACTCGCCTTACCCTTTTAACCAGCGCCAGTGGCAGCAGCCTTGTTGGCTTTGGGTTTCTTCTCCTTAGTGTCTGGCTTCTCAGTTTTTTTCACCCGCCATCTTGCAAGATGGGAAAGAGAACTAAGTTTCTGTCCATATCATCTTGGTCACCTTCTGATCTCACTGTTCCTGTACTCCTGCCCTCCTCAACCACTTCTCCCTTTCTTACTTCTCCATCCTGTCTCACCCCCCACCCCCAGTACCCATTCTTCCCCCTTGGGCAGAGGACACTACCTGTCTTTTCTCAGTTTTATTCCAAATCATGGCTGACTTCGCTGTTGGGCATCTAAATCCATGTATTTTACTACAAAGAAGTTTATGATTCTGGAGAGAACCTTGCTGCCTCCAAAGCAGCATCAGACAGACGTGACTAGTGATAAATACTTTTAAAAATTAAAAAAATATAAATAATTTTATTGAGAAACAAATAGCAACGAGACAGTTTCAAAACCGATTAGTAGGACAGTTCCAATAATTAATACATTGCATATTGTTGTCTTCTTAGTGGTTATTCATAGTATAAGATGCAGACATGATATCCTGTCCACAAACACGATTAGCACAAATCTTTCTATTCATTGAATTAAGAGAAAGTAGCTGTATGTCTATCCAAACTATTTTGAATATACAGATACAAAATGGTCCTTCATTTGTAAAAAAAAAAAATATATATATATATATATTTCATTCATCTGTGTATTTGGTATAGGGTCTCACGTGTGGCTTGGACTCATAGTGATCCCCCTGTGTCGGCCTCTCCAGCCCTGGGATTAGAGGCATGCACCACCACGCCTGGTTTCGGAGGCTGGCACAGCATGCCCAGGGTTCTGGGGCCAGCATGGCATGCAGTACCAGAGATCAAGCCCAGGTCACTGTGCTTGTCAGAAAGGTACTTCTTAGACTGCCGAGCTATCTCCCAGCCCCAAATATTTTTAAATAGTAGTGTTTATTTTTCCCCCTCGATCACACAGGATAATACTCAGAAGTTTACTAGCACCATGTTGGAATTTTGGTACCACTGACCTTTTCTTAGATGGTTTTTCCTTTTCACCTCTAAAGTCCATCATCACAGAGGGTTCTGGTTCTTCCCGACGGCACTCAGGCTGGGGCCATCTGAGTGCAGGTCGACCTCACAGAATCACTGCTTTTTATTACACGCAGTCTGTCTGCTATTTCTGTACACAATCTGATCACTTCTTTATATAACTGACAGGTGCTACCTTGATTTGGTAATATTTATTAAATTGATTTGAGCTTCCGGTTCTCCAACAAGAATGTGCATACTTTTACCTGATTCCCTCTCCAAGCACAGCAGCACGCTGTTGGAAACACTGAGTGTGCAGTGATGAAAGGCCTCTGAGCACCAGGAAGGAGATGACAGATGGGCAAGGGCCATCTTTCCTGAAAGACGAAAGCCAATATGCAAGAGATGAGTGAGCCCCAAATAAAATAAACACAAAGAAATACACACTGAAGTGTTTATTTCCAAAACCTAAAACAGAAAACTTCTTAAAAACAGCCAATTAGCCGGGCGTGGTGGCGCATGCTTGTAATCCCAGCACTCGGGAGGCTGAGGCAGGAGGATTGTTGTGAGTTCGAGACCAGCCTGAGCTACAAAGTGAGCTTAAGGCCAGCCTGAACTGCATAGTGAGACCCTGTCTCAAAAAAGACCAAAAAAAAAAAAAAAAATAAAAAAATAAAAACAGCCAATTAAGCGAGAGAAAGAGAAATGCGAGGGAAATAAAAGGGGTAAGGACAGGAAAGAAAGAAGTTACATTATCATTATTTGTGCACGATATGACATGGCACTTTATATAGAAGACCCAAAAAAGTCCACCAAAAGATATGTATATTGAATAACCAATTTCAGCAGTGTAGTTAGATACAAAACCAACACTAACCAGTCAATAGCATTCTTGTACAGAAACAACAGACTCACTGAGAGAAAAATTACGGAAACTGCAGCCTTCACAATAGCATAAAAAATGAAATACCTAGGAATCAAGCTAACAAATGAAGTAAAAGATCTATATATTGAAAATTAAAAGTACTCTGGAACAGGACATTGAAGAGGGTATTAAAAAATGGAAAATTATCCCTTGTCCTTGATAGGAAGAACCAAGATTTTTTTATTATTATTATTATTTTTTTGTCTTTTTTGAGACAGGGTCTCACTGTGCAGTTCAGGCTGGCCTTAAGCTCACTTTGTAGCTCAGGCTGGTCTCGAACTCACAACAATCCTCCTGCCTCAGCCTCCCTAGTGCTGGGATTACAGGCATGCGCCACCACACCCGGCTCGAACCAAGATTTTTAAAATAGCCATACTCCCCAAAATTGCTGTTCAGGTTTAATGCAACCCTGGTCAAAATGCTATTAGCATACTTTACAGAAGTAGAGAAATCATTCTTAAAATTCATTTGGAAACAAGAAACTTAGAATAGCAAAAACAATTCTGGGCCACAAAGGCAAGGCAAGGGGCATTGTAATCCCTGACTTGAAATTATGCTACAAAGCTACTAAGTTTTCCATAACTTTTTATCTGTTCCTTGGTTGATGGATATCTGGGTTGTTTTCCAGATGTAGTCACTACAAATTGTGCTGCTATAAACATAAGCGTACATACATTGCTGTGGTATGATGTTTCTAATTCTGGGAAAATATCCCAAAGGGGAATCAATAGGTCAAATAGAACCTCTCACATTAATTTTCTGAGGAATCTCTCTGCTGATTTCTACAGTGGTTGTACCAGTCTACACTCCCACCAACAGTGAAGAAGAATTCCTTTTTTTGGAAACAGAAAGAAATAGCAAAAGCAATTCTGTGCAACAAAGGCAAGGCAGGGACACTGTAATCCCTGACCTTGAAATTATGCTACAAAGCTACTATGATAAAATCAGCATGATACTGGCAAAAAACAAACCAGAGGACCAGTGGAGCAGATTAAAAGACACAGCTACAACTGCAGACACACTCAGCTGCCTCATCTTTGACAAAGGGGTCAGACATGTTCATTAGAAGGAAGATAGCCTCTTTAATAAATGGTGCAGGATTGTGGAATGCTGGACTGTGTTGGATTCTGTTGTCGAGTTCAGGCACCTAAATTAGTTGAATGACAATGGAGTGCCCATCTCTGACAGGTGTAGACAAAGGAAGGGGTATAGAAAGGAAGAATCTTGATGTGTGTGTATGGACAGTATAGTTGGGATAGATAACGCCGTGCTTCTACATAATTCTATGAGAGGCAAGATTTGCACTAATGGTGGTTGGACAGGATATTATATTGGCTTCTAGTACTATGGACAACCACTAGGAAAATAACAACGTAGAAAGTATTAATTATTGAGTCTTTGATGTAATTCAGGTATAAAAAATAAGATACGCAAACAGTTATACTCTCTGAATTTACTGATAAGAGACATACAGTATAATAATGTCTGTAAATATAATATCAGGTATGCACCTTCTATGATACCAAAACATTATGAAAACAGTTTGCAATGTGTTAATTTATCAAATCCATCTTGTCAAGGTATCTTAAAAAAATGGTGCAGGAAAAATGGGCTTTCCACATGCCAAAGACTAACATGAGACCCATGTGTATCACCATGCACTAAACTAAAGACAAAATTGATCAAAGAGCTAAATAGTGAAACAGAAACACTAAAGCTATTGGCAGAGAAAGTAGGTAGGAATCTTGACGACATAGGTGTAGGCAGAGACTTCCTGAACAAAACCCAGGCCGCACAGGGACTACTGCAAAGAATCAACATCCAGGATTTCATCTTATTCAAGAGCTTTTTCATATCAAGTTAAATTACCAACACAGTTAAAGGATGGGCCTCTGAGTGGGAAAACATTTTAGTTGACTGTCCCTCAGACAAAGGACTTGTATAGAAAACACAGATAAAAATGAAAAAAAAAAAAAAGCAACAACAAAAAGACCTCCTGAATTTAAAGACCCAATTCAAAACATGGGCATCTGAGATGACACACTTCTTTGCTGAAGAAATATAAATGACAAACAAATATATGAAACAGTGTTCAACATGACTGCTCATTCAAGAGGTACAAATTAAAAGAACATTGAGATTCCATCTCACTCCAGAAAGAATGGCTGTGACCAGCCAATGAAAAATGCTGGAGGAGCTGTAGGGGAAAAGAAACCCTTATCTATTTGTTGGTGGGAGTAAAGACTGGTGCAACTACTACGGAAATCAATATGGAGATTCTTCAAAAAGCCAGGATTGGGCCAGGGAGGTGGCTCAGTGGAATAAGTGCTTCCCTGTAATTTGTGACAGCTAAGTTTTGGAAACAGCCCAAATGCTCATCTAATGAGGAATGGATTAAAAAAAAGATGTGGTCTCTTTATATAGTGGAATACTACTGAGCCATAAAGGAGGATAAACTTGGGATTTTTATAGGTAAATGGGTACAATGTGAAACCATACTCATAAATGAAATTTATCAGACTCATATATGTAAACATCATATTGTCTTCTAGTATGAGAAACTTAAACAGTAAATAAGGCCCCAAATGTACAATAGATATTGTGAAATGTGAAGAATTTGCTCAAAATAGGATGGTGGAAATGGGAAAGGAAGGAAAAGAAAAGGAAAAAAATACACTGGTTATGCTATTAAAGTTCATTGGAAAAAAGGTTGTGTTAATATTGTTTGGAGAATTTTTTATGCTCGTGTCTTTTTTTTGTATTTTAGGGAAGGGTCTACAGGGGTCTTACTACTAAATTGGACGCCTAGTGATGCTCCTGTTTACAGCTTCTGAAGAGCTGGGATTACAGGTGCACTCCACCATGCCCAGTCTCAATTGCCAGCTCACATCCCGGGGACGGGGCCGGAACGGCAGGTTGGGGGATCGAACCCCTGGCCCCTGGGCCTGTGGGGGCGCTTTAATCTGCTGAACTGTTTGGCCAGCCTTTTATGCTCATATCTTGTACAGTCAGTAACTACTTTAAAGTTAACAATATGCAATGTATTAAATATTGTTACTCTCCTATTAGCCTGTTATGAAAATTTTTCCACAAAAAGCCAAAAAAGAAATGATGAACTGTCAATAAAAACAATTTAAGTGGTGGCAGATTTCATGTCTGAAATTGTGGAGGTTGTAGGGAAGTAGCGCACTTTTCAAGTGCTAAAGGAAAACTACCTCCAGTACCAAATATCATAGATTATCCTTTATGAATGAAAAGGAAGGAAATTCATTTTTTTAAAAATACAACTTTTTTTTGGGTCTTTTTGAGACAGGGTATTACCATACAGTTGAGGCTGGCCTTGAACTCACTTTGCATCTCAGGCTGGCGTTGAACTTGCAGGAGTCCTCCTGTCTCAGCCTCCCAAGGACTGCAATTACAAAAAAGTTACTCTCCAACAGTGGAAAACTGAGAAAATTTGTTGCGTGCAAATTTTAAAACACAGGGGCTGGGGAGATAGCTCAGTAGAATAAGCACTTGCCTGGCAAGTGCAATTTCAATCCCTGGTTCTGAAAAAAAAAAATTAAAACACAAAAAACAGGATATTAGAACCTCCAAAAAGTATAGAAAAGCAGTAGAAACAGTGGCAAACATAGTAAATAACTATAGTATAATATAATTTGACGTGTTTAAAGAAAATACTTCTGTTTAAAAATGTGGAATGAGACTTGCCAGTGTAGCTCAGTAGCACATCTCTTATCCAAGGCCCTGGGTTAGATTCCCCAGTATTAAAAATATAAATAATTGTATTAAATAAAAATGGAGAGAAAGCATGAACCTTTGGATTCATAAATATTATCTAAACTTATAGCCCAGGCTGGAATCGAATTTGTAGCAATCCTTTGCCTCATCTTCCCAAGTGCTGGGATTATAACTAAAGAAATTAATTAAAAATAAATAAAGTGGGTGAAGGTAAAATAAGCTTTCCTCCCTCCCTCCCTCTTCCATCTCCCTCCTTTCTTCCTTCCCTCCCTTCTTACCCCTTCTTTCCCTCCCTCCCTCCTTCTTTCCCTCCCTCCCTCCTTCTTTCCCTCCCTCCCTCCTTCTTTCCCTCCCTTCCTCCCTCCTTTCTTCCCTCCATCCCTCCTTCTTTCCCTCCTTCCCTCCCTCCTTCCCTTCTTTTTGTTGAGGTGGGAGATTCAACCCAGGGCCTCACACATATTAAGCAAGTGCTCTCCAGTTCGTCATACTCCCTAGCCCCAAGTTTTCAGACTTGACTTGAAAATGTCAATACCTGGATTGTGCTAAAGTGATGAGTACATGTATTCATAGTGACCCTGAGCACCATGAGGTCCTGATTCAATGGCCAGCACCACCGAATTAAAAAGGCAAACAAATGAAAGACTGAGAAGCAGTGAACCGGGAGAAAACAAATTAAAAAGCAGCAGACTGAAGCTCTAAGATATCAATAATTACTTTAATCCAAATACATCAGTAAAAAGTTAGAGACTGAGAGAATACATTTAAGAAATGACCCAACTGTATTGTCTGTAAGAAACATCTTCAGATATAAAAGCATAGGCAGATTCATTCATTCATTCATTCATTCATTCATTCATTCATTCATTCATTCATTCATTCATTCATTCATTCTTGGGGCCAGCTCAGCCTACGCTGGGGATCGGGGCTGGCATGGCATGTGGTGCTGGGATTGAACCGTGGTCCGTGCGCTTGCCCAAGCAGGTGCTTTAGACTGCTGAGCCATCTCGCCGGCCCCATAGGCAGGTTAAAAGTAAAATAATATAAAAAGATCTATCACATAAGGACTAGGAACAATAAAAATCCAGAGTAGCTATATTTTTTAAAATAAATTTTTATTTGTGTTGGTGCAGATTCACCCCTCTCTCCACCACCTCCTTCCTTTTATCTGTTGGCAGAAGACCTATATTAATATCAGATAATTTAACCTTCAGAAATAAAATTACTGGGGACAGAGCAGGATATCACATTCAGATGAAAGACAGTACCCAAGGATATACAGCAGTTCTAAATGTGTACACAGGAAACCACACGGCTTCAAATCAAACAAAGCAAAAACTGAGAGACCTAATGTGGGGATAATCAGATGTCTCCATGCTAGAGAACAATAGATATGAACAGAAAATACAAGCAATGACTCAAAATGGATTGAAGATGTAAAAGTAAGAGCTAAAACCAGCCAGGCACGGTGACCCACACCTGTTGTCCAGCTACTTGGGAGGTGGAGGAAGAAAGATGACTTGAGTCCAGGAGTTGGAGCCCAGCCTGGGCAAAATAACAAGATCTTGCCTTTAAAAAAGCTAAAACATTTTAGAAGAAAACATAGGAACAAATCTTCAGTGACCATCACCACGTGTTTGGCAATAGTTTCTTAAATAGGAGAACAAAAGTGCTAGTGACAAAAAAAAAAAAATTAAAAATCTGGTTTCTAGTTTTTCCCAGTACCTGGTGGTTTTTGAGGATTAATATCCTGAAAACAAAGACTTTGTCCTTTGATGATTAAAAAGCACTATCAAGAAAGTGAAAACATGCATGGTTCACTGAGTGAGAGGAAATGTTTGTGAGTCGTACACCCAATAAGGAAATTAGTAACAGATGGACTGGAGTAATTCCACAGTGTTTGTGCTCAAGTAACTTTGTTATTTATTATTTATTATTTTTTGGAGCTGGCTGAAGGTGAGGCTGGGGATTGAACCACGGTCCCCTGAGCCTGCCTAAGCTTGCCTAAGCAGGTGCTTTAGACCGCTGAGCTATCTCGCCAGCCCCCAAGTCACTTTTGAGGGTAGATTAAGACTTGGCTGCAGTACTTATTGCCTTCACCTACCTTTCCCTTATCACATAAGCAAGGTACCATCTCACATCATCATGAGAAGGTGAATATAACAAAACAAATTAGTCTGAGAAAATCATATTTTTGCTGTAATATATGAATAATCATTTTATTTTAGGGTTAGTTGTTATCAATCTTGTACTGAGCTTAATTTGTAAATTAAAACTTAGTATGCACATGCAGGTAAAAATAGTATATATATATATATATATATATATATATATATATATATACACACACACACACACACACACACTCAGTACTAGCTATGATTTTAGGTCTTTGCTAGAAATCTTATCCTTTGTGGAAAATATGAGAGGAGATCATCGTATATTCAAAAGAAATGAAAAAAGAAACTTAAAGAGACCTTTGGGGGCTAGAGAGATAGCTCAGGGCCATAAACACCTGCCTGGCAAGCTCAAGGTCCCGAGTTCAATCTCCAGTAGAACATGCTGTGTGATGGTGCATGCCTGTAATCCCAGAGCTGGGGAGGCTGAGACAGGAGAATCACTACAAGTGTGTGTGAGAGAGAGAGAGAGAGAGAGAGAGAGAGAGAGAGAGAGAGAGAGATTGATTTATACACTGGTGTTTAGTGCAGTGAATTTTCAATAAACTACCTCATATAGTACATTTTTCAGTATCTTCATGTTTTACTTAGCTATATAAATATATAATAACAAATATAACATATTAGATCGCATATAGCTATAGTTTGTTTCTTCTCACTGCTGAGTAGTACTCTAGTATATGATTATTCTGTATTTTTAACTATTCTCTTGTTGCTGGAAACTTTGATTGTGTTTTGTTTCTTCCAATACCTGTCGGTTTTGTGCGATTTGTTTTGTTTTGATGTTTTGAGACAGGACCTGTCTATGCAGTCCAGGCTGGCCTTGAACTCACGTTGCAGCCCAGGCTGGCCTCAGACTTACAGCCATCCTCCTGCCTTACCTGTGGCTTTTAAAATGACATATTGTACAGGTTAATACATTGTGTCAAGTTGAGAAGTTTAGAAGTTTAATTAGGCAGCTCAGCAGAGGCCAGGATTCTTTGTAAACACCCTTATGCTGTGCGGGAGGAGGGCGTGGACCTTGTGTGAGTTCTGCACCCCCAGACCCAAGGCAGCTTGTGTATAACCTAAGGAGGGGAGAGAGGCGGGCCAGAAGCTGCAGCTGCCCTTCCCTTTGCTTCGGCTGCCATGAGCTGCTGCTCTCTGCCACGTGCCTCTCTGCCTAGGAGCCAGCCCAGTATGGACTGAAACCTCCACAAACTGTGAGCTGAACGAACCTTTCCTTCCTTAATTTTGGGTGGTGGGTGTTTTGTCCTAGCAATGAGTGAAAAGTGAGACACATATTATATGATATTATGTTTCTCTACCTATTTGTTGTTTCTTCTTACCATGTGTTTCTTCTGTGAAACCCATTTCTGGAAAAATGTCAACATTTAAAAAAAATATCAAACCAGTGTGCAATCATTTTCACATCCAATATTTCAAATTTGTGCCCACTGGGCAAGTGCCAGTCCTGCCTTTTCCTATAGATTATTCATTTGGTTGTCTTTTTAAGCCATACTTTCTCTTATTTATTTAGTGATTGTAATAGGACTGATAGCTTACATTGTTAACCTATCCAAGATTATTTATGGATGCTATTGTGTTGGCTCATGCTTCAACCTTTTTTTTTTTTTTATTGTATATTAGGGAAGGCTCTACAGGGTGTTCAGGGTCTCACTACTATATTGGACTCGTAGTGATCTGGCTCTTTACAGTCTCCCAAGAGCTGGGATTACAGGTACATGCCACCATGTTCAGTCTCAACTGCTGTCTCAGCACGCCCCGGGGTTAGGGTTGACATGGCAGGCCTGGGTATCAATCCCTTGGCCCCAGCACCTGCTTGCAGGTTCTTTAATCAGCTGAGCTATTTGGCTGGCTTGGTTCATACTTTAAATACTACATTTATATTCCCAGTTTTCAAATAGGATCACATTATATGGCACCATTCCATTAAACTAGCCACCATTCTTTGTGGTGTCATGATCATATCTTTTATTTATATGTTATAAACACCATCTTATATTATTACTATTTTCTTTAAACAGTTGCCATTTAATTATGAAATGGAAAAATATATATATATATTTAAAATTCATTTATTTATCACAGTGTCTTGCTACACATCACGGATTCTTTTTTTGCAGGAGGGGAGGTCAGCTCAGCCCGCCCTGGGGGGAGGGGCTGGCATGCCATGTGGTCTGGGGA
>PVKA01021663.1:0-38327 GCA_004027165.1 Ctenomys sociabilis
ACATATTATTGGAGATTATGAAGTTTATGTAATGGCATAGTTGATGACACTTTTCTAAAGTTGGAATCAATGAGTACATTGCTATAACTTACTAATGTATGGCTGGTAAAGTACATCGTATGATATTGTGAATTAAAACTGTAGCACAACATAAACCCTGTTTGAAATCATGTAAAAAGTATAAAATCAGAAGATACATGCCTTTTGTTGGACACTTTTGTTCTTTTTTGTTTGTTTGTTTTTGTTTTGGTAGAACCAGGGATTGAACTCAGGACCTTGCACTTTCTAGGGAAGTGTTTATTCCACTGAGCCATCTCCCTGGCGCCTTTTGGACACTTTTATTGTAAATTTATCCACAGTAAGTTAGCAGTAAGTCAGGGCTTATTCTGAATCAGTTTGTGTACAGCAAAGCCTTGCTACTGTGACATGCACTTCAATCTTCTCTCTCAGGGTTTTGTGTTTTGTTTTTGTATTTTGGTACAGGGTCTACAGGGTCTCCCTATGTAGATTGGACTCATAGTGACTCTCTTGTTTTCAGCCCCCTAAATGCTGAGGTTACAGGCATGTGCCACCATGCCCAGGCCTAATCTCAATCAGCATCTCAGTGTACCTGGTGGGGAGGCAGGGCCAGCACTGTACACTGGGGATCCAACCCTGGCCCCTGTGCTCTGTCTCAGCAGGCACTTTATTCCACTGAGCTGTATGGCCAGCTCTTGTCTCAGGGTTTTTGATATTTTGCAGCCAGCACCTAACAAGTGTGGCTCCTTTATGCCTTTTGTTTAACATGCCTTCTCCCTTGTAAGTGTGTAGCAGGTCACAGAGGCTGCCTGCTCTGTTCACTGTTGTGGTTCCATGTGCTCATATCCAATGGAGGTAGAAATACTAGGCTTCTGATTTGAAGTGGAAATTTAAGCTTAATTAATTTTATATAGTTTGTAAAAAGTTATAAGTTGTATCTATAATCATTGAGGTTAAAATAGTTCATTTAAAATATCAAGTAACTCATCTAATACCAAAAGTGTACCATGGATGCAAGGTCCTTTTGCATTCTTCTTCCAGTTAAGGAGTTACACAGAAAAAGAAGTTTGTGAACTCTTGCTCATTATGGTTGTTTTCCCTGGGGCTTCCAAATATATATTAAATGTCATGAGGAGTCCTACAAAATAAAACTGAATTTTGTTTAAGTTCGCATGATTCTCAAATTTATTTAATGAGCGGCCACCTCCTTGCCACCTGATCTCTGGCTTCACACTTGCTCCACTGAACACAGTGTGGGAAATCCTGATTGATGATAGAACATCTGCAATTGGAATGGAATGAAGTTATTGCCCAGGAAACGAAGGGACAAGAGAATGCTCCTTTGTTCTTCCATGAACTTGTAGTGGTCAGCGTTTTCCTTTGAGTAGCCTATGGACTAACATTGACTTTATCAAGTGATAAATGCTACCTAGTTACTAATGGTCATTATTTTCATTATGTAAAATATTCTCACAACTCCAGTATTTCTTCAAATAACGTTCTTTGACTACTGGCTTTCCAGAGGGGATCCTGGGAAAACCCAATCATGTAGAGACTAAAAAGAGTTGACATAGGCTGTCGACCACTGCTATGTGCTTCACCCAGCTAGGAAAGGGTAAAGAGGACAGATTTTTTTCTCAGTGAACTATTGATCAAAGCTTGCATGTCTTATGCTACTGCTGTCTTGGACTGAGGAAGAACAGTTTTGTTACAGCTTGTCTGATTCAGTTTGATTATTATATGATGTGATGATTCTTGCAGTGTGTATCTATGTCAGCTTTAAAAATCATGTGCACATGAACTATCCCTTCCTTTAACATAATTTGACTACTGGAGTCTTTTTTAGCACCAGGGTTCCTGACATTTTCTCTAGCTGACAGTTTAAGAGAGGCTAGCTGACAATTCTCTCTAGGAGTCGTGTTCTGTACTTATTTCTTTTAGAGTCCTCCCCTACCATGTGGAACCCTGGGCCTAGGAGGTGCTCAATGGTTCTGCCTTCTCTGCTTGGATAGAACAGCCACTTTCCTTCTGAGGAAGCAAGGTACAGGATGTCTCTCTCACAGTTACCGGTGTCTTGTCCTTATTTTAATGGGTTTTGATCCAAGCAGAATGGGTGGAAAGGGAATTTTTATTCTTTGTTTCTTTTTTCCTCTTTCAATCTTACTTTCCCTCCCCTCCTCTTCTTTCTGCTCTTCTTCCTTCTCTTCTCCTCCTGTACCTTCTTTTCTTCTCAGTGAACCAGCTGCTGGAAACATCAGTCTTGGCTCTTTTTACTTCCCACATTATACCTTTCCTCTGAAGAATAAGTGTGGACCATGTATCGCTTATTCAAAAAAAAAATACCAGAGAAAGGGAAAAATATGTTGTGTTGGAGGGACTACCTACCACCTTCTCTTTACAAATGTTTGTTTCTATAAACAAAATGTACTTGCTACTCATCTCTCTCTCTCTCTCTCTCTCTTTTTCTCTCTCTCCCTCTCTCTCTCTCAAGCCTCACATGAAGGTAGATCCTGGAGGATCAGAGGATCTTATTCCATCCTTCTTTCTTTTCTGTATTTTAGGGCAGGGTCTACAGGGTGTTCAGGGCCTTATTACTAGATCAAACTAATAGTGATTCTCCTGCTTACACCCTCCCAAGAGCTGGGATTACAGGTGTGTGCCACCATGTTCAGTCTCAGTGGCCAGCTCAGTGCACACCAGGGGCCAGCACAACAAGCCCAGGGATTGAACCACCAGCGCCTGCGCCTACTTGCACGTGCTTTAACCACTCAGCTATTTGGCTGGCCCCCACCCTTCCTAATGCAGTCCCCACCCTTCCTAATTAGCAGTCTCACTCAAATCCCATCTAGGTTGTAGGCATGAATATACTTTCCAAAGTCTTCTAGGTTCTAGTCATATAGTATTTCTCCCTGTGAAATAGGACACAAACATTCATGGGAACTGGAGAGTGAAATGCAGATCTTGGACTTCAGTCCATGACCAGCTGCACACTCTTTTGATGTTCATTTTCTAACAATGCATGGAGGGTATCCTCCTCATAAACACTACTTTTTATCATGAGAACCAGGTGTGCTGTAATAGCAGGGTGGGAGGAGCAAATCATATTTTCAACAACAAGGATGACTACTAAGATGTCTCTTACACAGGGAATAAATTGTATAAAGCAGAAGAAATTGCACAAATGCCAAAATAATGATGCAGCGTAAAATTAGCAGCCTTCAGCTCACCTTAGCAAAGTGATCAGATCTTTTGTCAATAGTTCAGTCTGATCCCCTCATAGAGACCCATGTTTCTTTGAGTTTCTCAAATTGATACCCTTCCTTACTTTCTTTTCATCAAGGAAGCGGACTTACTCTTTGCCAATCTCATGCCCACTGAGGCAAATATATTCTATTCTAGCAGCAACATCTGCTGCTGGGGTCTTCCTGGTCTTTTGAATCTTCCTCTTCAACTAGGGGAGTGGTCCATAGTAATAGTGTCCGAACACTTCCCAGGCTCTTTGGTTATCGTGTTTCCCTTCATATTGAGAATGTTATCATGTTAACAATCTCTAGAAACACCATACTCACTCTCTGTTATACCTTACATCAATTCTTCTGAAAATTTCTGCAAAACTTAAAGACATCTGGGAGGTCAGTCGGCCACCTAAAGCTGATTAATGGATGTGCATGATGTGATAGCTCTAAATCATGGAGTATAATGTCTGGTGTTCTGCTGTTGTTGCTGCCCCCTGTGCATCTATCTACTAGTACTTCTGAGGCTTATAAGTAGGAGGCTGGGGTGATGATAGGGACTGATTTGTTAATTTCACTCATTTTTATCATTTGGGGAAAAGCTAATTTTATCTTAAAAAGTTTTGTGGGTCATTGTCATTAGATCTATGCCTAGGGTGAAAGAGATTTAATATAAATTTGGGGACTGTGTTACATTAATATGCTAGTCAGAAAAATGCTCAATCCATCACCAAAGTCTGGCCTTGTGGATGTTAGGAAGAATGGGTTCACAAAGTCATCACAAAGGAAAATGAGCATTGTGTGGATTTTGGGGGAAAGTATGTGAATATTCAGTCAAGGGTTCCTTGTAAGCATAAACTAAGGATACACAGAGAAAAGTCTTTTTTTACCCACATATTTGACAAAACCAAAATCCCTTGGTATGATGAGTGTCTACTACTAACATTACACTTGTCTTTGGATGTGATTCTGCTCCCTACAATGCTGTTACTTTTAGCTTCAGTGATGTGCACTTCTGATCAAATGCTTCTCAAATCATGAGTGCTGGGCTAGTGGTGAGAATAGAGTGGTGAATGGGACCAACATATTTCTACTGTCATGGGCTTGAGAGTAAAGTGGGTAAGTCAAGTATTAAACAATGAATGACACAATTATATTTAAAACTGCAGAAATGATAGATGCTTTGCTGGAGAATAAAGTACCAGCAGAGCATAGGGAAGAATTACTAAGAAATTAAATTGAACTCTGACAGGTGACTAGGAATTAACTTTTGGGGGTCTGAAGGTACGTGGACGTGGATATGATTTTGTTTAAGACATATTTCATGTAGTTTCCCCAGCATGGGGAGGAGCATGGCACCTAGAGATCTGGTAAGTGGCTGGCATGGTGGGTTAGCCATGGATGGCCCAGGGAGAGAGCCTTTAAGGGGAGCTGATCCAAGAGACACTTATGTGTCCTGTTCTGAATTCTGTTTTTCTTCATTCTGAAAGGACAGGAAGCTGCTAATAAGGTTTGAGTGTGGAAATGACATCCAAATAATATGTTACACCCACTGTAGTAAAATCTGAGCTATCCAAAACTGGAGCACTATGATAGAGAAGCAGAACTGATGACAGAGGTAGGGTGGGTTGGGAAAACAAATTCTGAAAGTCTGGACAGGAAAGCTAATTTACATTTTTTATCTTATTTTACTTTTTGTGGTGCTAGGGATTGAACTCAAGGGAAGCTAATTTTTTTATTCATGAAAGACAAAGTGATGACTAAGGTTAAATTGGTAAACATAGGATTGAAGAATTATGGGTGGGCTAGAGTAGTATTTGGGGACTAAAACTGATCACTGAGTGATGATATTTAAACTTTATTACTGTTAAAAATGCTTATTTTCATAGAAAAATTGTTGTTTTAGATTGAAATAGAAGAATAATTATAATACTGTGATGTTTCCATAATACTGTTTATCAGACATATTTTCAAATACAGTAATTTGGAGATTATTTTCCAACAAGAAGGAAGTCTCAAACAGTCCTAACATTTCTATTTTGGTTTTAATTGGGTTAATAATATTTGGAATTATGTATGCCTTCGTTACCTGAATGTCAGATTTTCCCCCCACATTTGGGAAGTTTTCTCCTATTACTTCTACCTATATTATTTTTATATCATTTGTGTTGATTCCTTCTTTGTCACTGAAGCCTATTAGTGTTATGTTGTTCATCTTTGCATTGTCTTGCAGCTGTTCAATTAGTTCCTAGATGTTAGTTGTTTTTAAGAGACCTTTTCTTAAATTTACATTAGCTGCAGCAGTGTCTTCAAATTCTGAAAGTCTGTCTTAACTTTCATTCAGATGCTATTTCCAAGTTTTAATTGAGTTTTCAATCTCTTGAATATCTCTTTGAATCTGTTTCATGCATTCTATTTATTTTCTATATTACTCATTCAAGGTTTCCATCATTTTCCTCTCTTAATCAGTGGCTCCTTTAGAAATGCTTAGTAATTTTTTCATTATAGCTATCACTTCTTTTTTTTTTCACTTGGTATATTATTTCTGGACTGATTTCCTCAAAAGCCTTCTGCAGTTGTTTCTTTACTTCAGATGCTATTATTTCAGAGATTTCAGGTGTCTGACTTCAATTTCTTCTATGCTAGTGTGTCCTACATTTGCTCTGCATGGGCTCAGGGCCTGAGAATGCATTTTGCTTCTTCTTTTTGTCATTTTATATTGTAGAGAGAACTCTTTATTTTGATTTCTGTGATAATTTTTCTTTTTGTGAAAATTTGGTTGTAGTTAGATGTATCACTGTGATCATAGCCTCTCTGTAAAGAGTCTGTTCTTTAGGTATCTCTTCTGTGTCTGAGGTCCTTGTTTTGTGTGTATCCTAAGGTTTTGCCCTCTCTGTTGCTTGAGAGTGAGATACTGGTTTCCTTTTGGCACAGTTCTCTATCCTTCAGTATAAGGCTTTGGTGAGTACATGTGTTTAAGGTGGATATGTTTTTCTATTTACAGTAATTCAATTAGCAATACTAATAATGAGTAGTGAGATTTAGCAATTGATAGATTTTTGTAGCTAATGGGTTTGTAATTTAGGCCATAAGAGCAAACATTATGACTATATAGTTAAGCAGATATTAAATTGGGAATTTGTATTTCAACTGGCTCCCCTAAGTTCTGTCTGGTTCCCTCCCCTCGATGTACCTGGAATCCAGGCAGGCCAGTTCACCAGTTACCTGTTGCTACCTCTGTCTTGAGAGGATGATCCCACCAATTTGGGTCTAGATCTAGGCTCCACTGGTCACAGCAGAATGCCTCTGCTCACTGGGTCAGGATCTGCTTAGCTCGAACTTGACCAGCTGGGCCTGGCTTGGCTCTGGCTGCTGTGCTTGGCTTCTTCCTGCTGTGGCCTGTGGAAGTGATCTCACTGTGCCCCACTGACTAGATGTCTCGCTCCTAGCCGCTCTGCAGGGAGTTCTGCCCAGGGTCCCACACCAGGCCTCTCTGCTGTGAAGTTCTGCTCTGCCTGGTCCCACACTGGGCCTCTCTGCTGTAACATTTCTGTTTTGAAAGAAAAATAATTTTTCTTTTGAAAAAATAGGTATGCTGAATGTTATATGCACCAAAGTGAAACTACGATGGTTCTGACTTGTACATTATACAAATATCTGCTTCTATGAATGATATTTGTTTGGAAGCAGATATGCTCCGTGTGATCATTGCAATGATTCTTTTCTTGAAAATACTAAAAAGTCTTATCTTGATATAGCCTTGTATTATCTTTATTCAAGACAAATTTATTTCTTGAGTTGCTTAACGGAAAAGGAGTTAGGTGAGGCCCATCAAACCCTTTTCTTTGTGTGTTTAAGGCTTGTGACATTGTCTGCCCCTGAGTTTGTTGCCCTTCTCAGGATAAATATAGATGGCCCTATTTATCCTGATTAACAATTGATGATCATTTAATCTGTAAACAGGGATTCCCTCTCATTTCTTGAACAGGGACACATCTTAAGATTTTCAGCCTCCAACGTATGTGCTCTACTTCACTTTCTGGGCTGTATAAGAGAAACCTATTTTGAACCTTACTGAAGTATAAGTCAGCATATATACTGGTCAGTTAGCTAAGGGAGAGAAATCTTTTCAGAACAATTCATAGGATTCAGTTTTTCTCTGTTTCTGATTTACTGTTTTTCACCTTACTGATCCAGACAACAAAGTAAATGATTTTCTTCCATCTCTCCAGGGAATCCAGAGGGCTTAGCTTAAGAGTTTTCTGTAAGTAAAGTCAGAGCTGAGTGGTACCATTTTTATGGGATGAGAATACCCATAAATATCTTTTGACAGGTATCAGAGCCTCTGGGGTTCTGAAACCATTACCCAAGCCAAACCATTGAGCCAAGACAGAGGCAGGGGCAAAGAGCTATTGGCAGAAGGAGCAACAAGGCCCTGGGCACCTTGTGCTAGCTTTACTAAATGGACAGACCGCCTTCTAAATATATGTTGCCTAAGAGGTTTTCCAAGTCTTTTTTTTATTCAAATGACATCATTGCTAAAAATAGTTAAACTGAAATTGCTGTTGGAAAGGTTTAGATTATGATACAGGTAGAGAGGCATCTGGAGCTGCTTATCTTGAGTGATTGAGCTCAAGCTTTCTTAACTAGCAAAACTGAACTCTAATAATAATATGTGTACAGTACTGGGCACATAGTAGATGCACAAAAAAGAAAACTTGGTACTCCATATTTTTACTGTTATAGTTATTCTTGGAGCACATAATCTGATTGCTGCCAAAGGTTGTATCTTTTACTAAGCCCTTGTACATTAGTGCTTACTCTTGGGCAGGAGCTCAGCCTATGTTTGCATGCACACAAAAGAAAGAAGGGTCAGAATTTATTCTTTAGACTAGATAAGGCCCCTGGGATCTGCTATCTGTAGGTGCCCAAATAATAAGAGTAGGTGCTAGTATTAGAAGCTAAAATGTGCCATTCTCAATAGGCAGTTTGTTTCTTATGTTAACATGAAATTTCCATTATAGATTCTGTTTTCTTTACTGCCCTTCCTATTGTTGAATTTATAATCACTCATAGGGTGTTTATTCTTCCTGTGCAGTCTTAGAATTGTAGTAACAAAAGCCATTGTAGTAGTGTAAAGATTACTGGATATGGTAAATAGAAAAGTAATTGTCAATCCTATTTCTGTGTCAATTGATTGTATGACCTTGGGCAAGTCATTGGATTGGTCTAGGCTTTATTTCTTCCAAAAAATACTGTGTGCTATAAGATTTTCTTTCTGTCCTGCATTCTAGGGAGTTATTTGGTATGGGTTTTAGTGATCCTAAAAGACTCACTTGTGTCAGAATGCCATGAAATATGGGAGATTTGAGAGTCTTTTTCAGGCTTTAGAGATTTTAGAAAGTAGATTCTAACTAGAAATACTGATGAATTTTTTAAAAGGTATTTTCTGCCTCTACAGTGTTTCCATCAGCTGATGAGCCTTTCAGGTATATTTTCAATCTGCTTTTGCCATTGAGCTACTTTTAATGCCTATTTTGGCCACTGGCAACTAATAACTTGTAATCAAAAATGATAAATAGCAGAGACACTTTGCTTTCAAGTCAGAGGTATTTGCCCATAAAAAAATAAAATGGATTTGCAGTGTATTATTAGCATCAAAAAGAAATACAAGCCTTATAGAGATACAAGCCTAATTCCCTAGACATAACCCTATAGCTGGGGATGTAAGAGGATGTATGCAGACCTGCCCAAGTCCAGGCCCTGCGAATGTTGGGAGAGCTTCTCTGCTTCCCTGCACCCTCTGGACCTCTCTGGACCAAGCCCAGGCCCACCTTGTGAGTGAGAACTTTCGCCACGCTCTTGGGAACTCTCCACCCCTCCAGAGCCAGCCCAAGCCTGCCTTGTGAGTGAGAACTTCTGCCTCGCTCTCGGGACTCCACCAGACTAGAGGCCAAACCCATGCAGCTAATCCAGGAGCAGAACATCTTGCCAGAGGGGCACAACAGGTTCACCTCCAAGGGCTGCAGCAGGAAGGAGCTGAGCACAGTAGCCAGACCCAGCCCGGGCACAACTGGATGAACTCAAATTTAGTAGGTCTGCACCCGAATTTTAGTAGGTGCTATGGTTATAACTGCACCAAAGCTCTACACCAAAGACAGTGCTATACAAAATGACAAAGAGAAGGATTAAAATTCAATCTCAGGACCCAAGCCCACCCAGAGGATGTATGCAACAATGCTTATATTCATTTGAGGAATGTATAAATATTCTATCCAAATTCCCTGGCATACTCTCATGGAATCATTGTAAATCTGAACGTACTTCTTTATGTCTAGTAAAATGAAGGTGTATTTGGTATCATTTAATTTTTCCTGTTAAGTTTTTCTAAAGAGATTTATTAAAATATCTTAAGACACATATTTTAAGACCATGAATGAATTTTTGAAAATAGTTTTAGTGTTACTGAACCATTTTTTTAATTATAAAAAATGCAATGGAATGTTTTAATGGAATATGTTCAAGCTTAAGTCCCTTCTTACTAAATCTATTTCTATGTTACATTTTTATCAATACTCATAAATAACTCAGTAGTAGATACATGTAATGATCAGGCTTTCTTTGAAAGTTTGTAAAACATGGGATGGTTCTATGCATCCTCTGATAGTGGATTTATTGATTGTTGGATGGATTTAAATCAGAAAATTCTCATCTGCACATGTGTTTACCCGTCTTCTCACTTCCAAGGTACTCGTTGAGCTTAAGAAATGCTGCTTCAGTTTTAATGAGCTCTGGAAAACCACAGTATTCAGATTGTTAATTCTGTGTTTAGAGTAAATGTGGATAGTCCTAAAGGAAGGAACTGATGCTACATTTAGTATGCAAATGTTGTAGAAAGTATTTAATATCTCATTAATATTCATATTCTAAAAGTCTAATATACTACCAATAATATATAATTCAATGAATAAGTACTACCTTTTCTCAGTATTGGGTTCTTACATGCATTTTAGAAACAAATTTTAGGTAACTGTTCACTATGGAAGAGAGACACTAGTATATTCTTTGGTCGATAATATAGACTTTTAGCAAGGGAAATTACTATATAAATTTTGAGCTATTTATTAGAAATGAAACATGCTACAAGTTAAGGCAATGTTGTTTTAGATCAGATTTTATAATTTTCAGGTTTATGAGTGCTTTGATAGAATAATTATTCACAAATAATTTGCTTAAGATGCTAAAGCTCTACATTATAATTCATGTCATTCCTCAACCTCCTTGTCCAAGTTAAAAATAAAACAATGTTAAGATAATAAAAGCTGTGGCCAGGAAAAATGAATAATAAAACAAATATTTCTTCCTATTGCACGAATGGTATTAAATCAGGGTTTCTGCTTCAAACAGTGGCGAGTACTGTGGACAAGCTGTGGAGAGTATATTTATTTTCTCTGACCTCCACAATGCCCTCTGCTTTTAAAGACAGTTTTTTAGTGAGCCCCACACCTAAAGGCAGTTATATTGCAGGCTGTCTCGAATGTGATAATTTAGATTCGGTGATACATTCATTTAAACTAATCCAGTTAAGAATAACTTAATTAAGAGAATCAAGCTTGCCAGCACATTCCTGCTTCTAGAGGAATATTACATTAGGGTGTTCATATATTTACACTTCCTGCCAAAACACAGGCAGGCAAAAGAAAAAA
This sequence comes from Ctenomys sociabilis, assembly GCA_004027165.1. NCBI lineage: Eukaryota > Metazoa > Chordata > Mammalia > Rodentia > Ctenomyidae > Ctenomys > Ctenomys sociabilis. The sequence goes on from PVKA01021663.1 coordinate 10,958, forward strand.
TAAAAAGAAAGGCATTCATAAAAGTGAAGGTGACCTGAGAATTCATCTGTGGTACCCTGCCATAAACTTAACACTAAACCACAATTTTCACTTGTTAATTATATGGCTTAAAATGGTTAGCAGTGTTTTTTCCCACAGTAACTATATTTTTCTCACAGAAAAGATAATGAGTTACAGATAAAAGATGGGTTTTTAAAGATTTACTTTATGTATTGATTGGATACAGGGTCTGGCTATGCAGTTCAGACCTACAGCAATCCTTCTGTCTCAGCTGCCCCAACGCTGGGATTGCAGGCGTGCACCACCACGCCTGCTTACAGGGCGAGCATGGCACACCTGGGTTTCTGGTGCCCACACAGCATGCGGTACCAAGACATTGCAAACTTGGGACCTTCCACTGGCTAGGCAGGCACTTAGATCACTGAGTTATCTCCCAAGTCTGGTAGTTTTATGTAATGTTGGCCCAGGCAGAGATAAACAAAACTACTATTTCCCTTTTATTGTTGAGCTATTTCAAGAATGCAATATAGCATGAGTTTATTACAAATATCCTTTCCTTTTTCTTATTTGCAGTATTGGGGATTGAACTCAGGACCTGTGCTTGCCAGACAAGTGCTTACTCTACTGAGCTATCTCCTTAGCCCTGGAAATATACCCTGTTAGTAAACTTCTAATGTTTCCATGGTTCTAAATTTTATTTTCTTTGTTGCTTGGTGCTTATTTTCCACTTGTAACTTATGAATGGTTGCAGTGATTTCAAAGAATGAAGTTCTTATGTTCCTTTACATTATCTCTTACATACACCTCGAATATAATCATGTGTTATGGTGTATATAGCAAATTTAAAGGTAAGAATCTTCATGCATCTGCTCAAATTTTTAATCTTTTCTTTCTTTTTCTGAACTTGGACAAAGGATGTCAGATTTATCATACTGAAAGCCACATTTGTCTTCTGAATGTATGCCTTTTGAAATGGCAAAACTCCTCAGGGCTACGTGATTTTCACTTGTGTGTTGAGAGTTCATTGCCAAATAAAATGGAATAAACCGTGGAACACCTTTTCTTTCTATGCCTGAGAAATGCAAATTGTTATAGGTCAATTGCTGAGAGTTCTGGTCCCCCACCTCCTGTGTCTTGTTTGCAATTTGTTTTTCATTTATTCTAAGCATACACAAGTCACTTTTCATTTCCTTGTTACGTATATGTTTTTCAACTGTCTCCAAAGTCTTCTTCAACATGAAAATTAGTCTTGCTTGACTGTGCCTTCTTCAGGGTCCCATTTAATGCTTGTAAGTGTACACAGATCCTACCTACAGGAGCTGCTATAGGTAGGAGTCACTGCTTACACTCCGCTTTTACTACCTATTCTTGTCATATCTAAAAGAATGTTAACCCCCAAGTAGGAGAGTATGACTAAGCTAAGTAACATATCTACAAAGGTATAAATTTTAATTTTTTATAGTTTTATTTTCTGCTGATCTAAGGAAATTTTCCTATTTGCTAAAATTCAGTATAAGTGGATAATGAAAGCCAGGGAAGAATAGTAACTTGTAAAATATTTATCACTTCAAATAACAAAGAAGCATTAACTTAACTAGTTTGAAAACAGTTTTGAGAACTTTTAATAAAAAAAGTTGCACTGTAGTAAGAAAAGCCCAGGCCCAGTCAAACAGCTCATTAGATTAAAATGCCTGCTTAGGCAGTTAGGCAGACCCAGGGTCCAGGGTGGGATCCACCGTGCCCTGCCCTTGGGGCACACTGAGAAGGCCATTGAGACTGGACATGGTGGCACGTGCCTGTAATTCCTATGCTTGGGAGGCTGAACACAGGCAGATCACTAGGAGTCCAATCTACATAGTGAGACACTGTAGACCCTGGAGACCCTGTCTTAAAATACACACACATACACACAAAAAAAGAAAAAGTAAATGCTTAGCTCAATGCTTTGACAGGATGAACAACAGTCACAAAGATACAATTAAACTTAAACTTTTTAAGGCTGATTAGAAATTGCTTCACTTTTCCGATTCAATTTTCTTTAATCCACAGGGGAAAAAATCCTTACTGCAACATTATATCTATTTAGTACTTAAACAGATAGAGATAAACTGCCAGATATTATTTAAAGACCTATACTACTTTACAAAAAATTTCCTTTCTTTCTGTCTAATAATGTTTGAGTTCAAAGTCTATGCCACAATGGGATATTTCCAGAATATTTCTTTATTGAAGAAATATCTTTTAAAAATATGAAATATATTTTCTAACATGGATATTGGGTATTGCATATAATGCTTTAAACTATAGAACTTGCAGGACACTTTAAGAAGAAATACCTAAATGTGCAGTGCAGAACACTGTAGGTAATCTAGGAACACATCACCAAATCTGAGGCAGGTTAATTAAATCAGCCAGGGTTGAGGGTTTCACTATTCATGAAGTTCACCATGTTCTGAGCATTGAGTGCTGGGAGAAATTCCAAAGAAAGCGACAGGCAAACCCAGGGGCATTTTTCTGCATAAGAGCTGACTTACTCTAATAAAATCTATCCTTTTTTTCAGCAAGAGAAATCTCTTGTGGGAATGGCACAAAATGAGACTATTTTCTTTATTAAAGTGTCTTAATCTCATAATGTGACAGAGGTCACTGCCACTGTATCCTGACACAGTATTGCCAAGAATGCTCAGTTAGGTGGCCAAAGAAGGAAGTGAGGAGATATGTTCATTGAAGCCAGGAACAGTCCTCCTGCTACAGTTAGAGATCTCATTATACCATGGGATCCCAAATGCAGATCTACGTTTCTCTGGGAATACATGCTTCTCCCTCAGTACGTGCATGTGACTCTGTGGCATGTTTACTGTTCCTACAGGTGTGACGGATGCATGCACAAATATTTTCCATGTAGTAATTAAATGGCATTTGTGGTGGCTGATCAGAGTTCATGAAAGAAAATGTATTTTCTTTCTTTCTTTTTTTATTTGACTCCTCACATACTAGTGCCTTAATGACCATCAGTCATGGCATAGAAACAGAGGTCATCCAGTTAACATTTTCAGTTTCAGATTTTTTATTTAAAGTGAAATGAAACTAACATTTTTTTTTTCTGGAACAAGGTAATTATTGGCTGCCCTTGTTGAAAGATACATGATGAACTGCTGGATAAATCCAGCTTATATGTCTATAGATTAGATGGGAAAAAATATGATCAACATCAATAGGTAGCTCCATAGTTTGTGCACATCTTGAAGTCTTTCTCATACATGCTAATTAAATAACTTAACTAAAGACCTGTCGATGATAATCTAATGCAAGAAATGTTTCCTGGAATCAGTTCCCATCACAGATCAACCCGTCAAAGCATAATGATGCATATATATAGTCTCAGCTTCTGGGGAAACTGAGTCTAAAAGCCTGTTCAAACTCAGGAATGCAGTGCTAGCCTGGGTTCAAAACTGAGACAGTCTCCAAAGAAAGTTTAATTTAAAAAATAATAATATGCATAACAGAGGAAAAGAAAAGCTTGAAAGAAAATAATAATAGGCCCATTTCAAGGATTGTAGGTGTAGAATTTCTCTGGGCAATTCAAAGACATTGCTTTTCTTTACTACCTTAAGTTTTCTCCTATATCCGATTTTTTTTTCATGTAGTTCACTCTGCAAGCACTCACTAAAACTGATGGCTGTTATTTAGAACACTAAAATATATTTAGGATATTACAGTAAATTGACTTTTAAAACATATCACTGAATTTCGTTAAGTAAGAGTTGAAAGACTGGAATGTGAAAAATCCTACGTTGTTAAAATTCTGGCGGTAGGGCTTTTCTTTTAGATGATTCACTGCCTATCTGGAAAATATTAATATTACATTAAAAATACAGGCTTTGGAACATCATAATAACAATGGTGCCTGGCATTTATTGAATCTGTATTGTCTACTTGCCAGTACATTATATGATTGAGCCTTAGAGGAACTCTTCCAGTTGATGCTTTACCATGCAGGTAGGTAAGTGAGGCTGAGAAGATGAAAGTGGTCCCTGCAATTTTATATCGCTGATTGGAGATGGAATGAGATTTCTACAAAAGCGAATTGAGGCACGCACCACTTTTAATCAGCAAGTTATATTGTATCTGCACTGCCCAAGTTTGTAGTTTCATATTAGTATGTTGGGCAATGAATCAGTTGACCTCTATTCTCATATGAACTGTTGGATGCACTGTTTTAGTAATCTACACCCTTGTTATTCTGCCTGTAGGTCCCTGGGGAAGGTGCACGGGAGACTGCGGGCCGGGAGGAGTCCAGAGTCGAGCTGTGTGGTGCTTTCACGTAGAGGGTTGGACAAGTCACGTGTCTAACTGTGACGAGAGCAGCAGACCTCCGAGGGAAAGGAGCTGTTTCCGAGTGTGTGATTGGCACAGTGCCTTATTCCAGTGGGAAGTTTCCGATTGGCACCGCTGCGTGCTCGTCCCCGTGCCCCACGGAGAAGGCAAGCCACGGACTGCAGAGTGCGTGACGGCTCAGCACGGACTACAGCACCGAGCCGTGCGCTGTCTTCAGAAGCTGAACAGAACCATGGTTGCCAATGAAATATGTGAACATTTTTCCCCTCTGCCCCCCACTGAACAAGCTTGTCTCATTCCCTGCCCCCGGGATTGTGTTGTATCTGAGTTCTCACCATGGTCTAAATGTAGCAAAGGCTGTGGGAAGGAATTGCAGCACAGAACTCGGACAGTGATCTCACCCCCTCTCTACGGAGGGGTGCAGTGTCCAAACCTGACCGAGTCAAGGGCCTGTGAGGCCCCCCTTTCCTGTCCTCTTGGGGAAGATGGATATACTTTCAGCCTTAAGGTTGGACCATGGAGTAAATGTAGACTCCCTCACTTTAAGGATATTAATCTCAGCGAAACCACTGTTCTGGATTTTAGCTCTGACTCAAGTGAGCAAGCCACCTCTAGACATCAGAGTCACAAAGCACAGCACCATTCGCAGCCCTGCGGCATAGAGATAGGTTACCAAACACGGAAGGTTTGGTGTACAAGAAGTGATGGAAAAAATGCTCTGTTAAGGTAGGAAGCCTTCAGTGTTTGTGTCTGACGCACCTAAGATATTTTGCTGTGCAATTTTCCAAGATTTTCTTATGATTTTGTACAAAAGAGAACATGTAATCAAGTTTGTAGTTTAAGTATTTAGAGGTTTTATTTAAGAAAATTTCTATTTCAAATAAAAATATTAGAATTTCGTAGTGTAAGGCAGGCAGAGTTCTAAATATTGTGATTACTAATGTGAATCAACTTTGTACACTTTTTAGTAAGACAGCAGCTGATATGAACATAGGTCTCTTGTTACTTTAATAGAACTAAATGATTCTTTATGACAAAAATTCAAATTTCCTCTCAAACTGGGTCATAAATTATGACAACATGTACTGTTTTTCAGAGAGACAAAGTAGAGAGGGTGGAGGGAAAGGAGAGAGAGAGACAGACAGAGACAGAGAGAGACACAGAGAGAGACAGAGACACAGAGAAGTAACTCTCCTTAGGTGTCTTTGTTTTCTCACTAATCCATTCTCAAGGGTTCAGACTGTCAGGGCCTAATTAATTTTCAAAGTGCTCATTTGCAGATTAAGGAGTTGAATTTCAACATTTTAATTTTCCTAAAATGAAAGACATCTTGACTGCTTCCAATTTTGCAATTATGAATAAATGTGAAGTAAAACTTCATGTGCACATCATGTGGTGAACATGATTTTTACTCATTTGGGCAGAAATCACTTGGTGCAGCTATGGGACAAAATGGATAAAAGTATGAGGTATAATAAAAACTACAGTGTATGTCCCAGAGGGAATATTTTTCTTGTCATTAGTTCTTTCTAAATATCCACACAGATAAGCATAATATCAGAAAAAAGCAAGTTTTATTTCTTCCTTTGTAACATGAATATTTTGTTTCATTTTCTTATTGTACAGCATTGGCAAGGACTTGCAGTGCAGTGTTGAATAGGTGTGAGAGACCAGTCCCACGCTCTGTCCTGTGAAAGTGTCTGGCTTCTCCAGGAATCTCCTTTTCCTAGTATTCTGAGATTATTTTTAGATTATGAATAAGTGTTAGACTTGTGTCAAATATTCTTTATGCTTCTATTGATATGCCCCTATTTCTTTTCCTTTAGCCTATTGATGTGCCAGATTACATTAATTGCTTTTCAAACATTAAATAGCCTGGCATATTCCAGAATCAATGCTCAGTTGTAATGTGTACTCTCCTTTGTTGGATTTGTTGAAAATTTTACAGCACTGTTACTGATAGATATTAGTTCTTCTTGTGATGCCATTTTCTAGTTGTAGTACTGGGGTGATGCTGGCCTCAGGATATGCTTAGATGTATTTTTGTTTTCATACTTTATGAAAGAGATTTGTTGAGAATTTATATAATTTTTTTGAATGTTTGTTACAAATTCACCCATACACCACGGATCCTGGAGACTTTTGCTTTGGAATGTTATTAATTAAAGTTTCAGTTTCTTTAGTGGGTTCAGATATAATTCAGAATATCAGTTTCTTTTTGTGTAAATTAGTAAATTATGGCTTTCAAGAATTTTTTCTACTTCATGTATGTTATCATGGTATAAAGTTACTCATATAATTCATTTGTCTAACTTATAACTAGAATGTATAATTAGTGATTATTTTTAAAAATTCTCTGATACTTATAATTTGAGTCATCTTCTTATCTTAAAATAAAGATAAGATAAAGACAAAGATAAGATTTATCTAGCTAGAGATTTATCAATTTGGTTAGTCTCAGAGAAACAATTTTTGTTTTGTTGATTGTTCTCTACTGGTTACTTGCTTCCATTTTTAATTTTTCCTGAAATGGGTAATTTTACCTTTATTATTATATTATATTTTATTTATTTATATATTGTATTTTTAGGGGCGGGTCTACAGGATGTTCAGGATCTCAATACTAGATCAGACTCATCGTGATCTGCCTGTTTACAGACCCCCAAAAACAGACCCCCAAGTGCTGGGATTACACAAGCATACTACCATGCTCAGTCTCAATAGCCATCTCAATGCATCCTAGGGTTGGCACAATAGGGCCAGGGATCGAACCCCTAACCCCTGCAACTGCTTGCAGGAACTTTAATTCGCTGAGCTATTTTGCCAGCCCTTTTTTATTATGTTAGAATTTGAAAAATACCATGAAAGTGTTAATAAAATAATGAATATACTAAACAATATTTGCTAAAAATAGAACAAACATTTATTTTCTTAAAACTACGTAGTACTAATATTTATGTTTTCAAGATTAGTGATTTCACATCTTGCTTCTTTCTAGTATATGTATTAGATGCTATGAATTGCCCTCATACCATTATTTTCTCTGTATTTTACAATTTTGAGATATTTTGTTTTCTTGTTTTCACTTAGTTTAAATACTTTCCATTTTTGTTGACATTTTTTTTTTTAATCCAGAGTTTTTAGTATATTATCTACAATGTATTATGGAGTTTCTTTTTATTTTTTTGTCATTGATTTTTAGTTTGATTGTGTTCAGTTGTGGGAGCATAGGCTGGATTATGTCTATTCTTCCAGACCTGTTAAGGTGTGTCATCTGGCCCACTATCAAAGTTTGTCTTGATGAATGTTCCATTTGAGCTTGAGGGAACATATATTCTGGTGTTTTGAGATGATGAGCTGTAAAATGTTAATTAGATGCAGTTGATTGATGGTGCTGTTTAGTTCAACTATGTTTTTGCACAATTTCTACCTGATGGATGATACACTCCTGCTAGAGGGGTATTGAAGTACAGAGTTGTAACGGTGACATTTTTCTTTTTCTTTGCAGTTTTGCTTCATATAATTTGGCATTCTATTGTATATCTATTGAGTGTTACAGTATCTTTTTGGAGAATTAGCCTCTTTATATGTATATAATACCCATCTTAATCCTGGCAATGTTGTATCCTATAAATTCTGCTTTGTCTAGAATTATCATAACTCCATTTGATTAATGATTAATGATAGCACATTCTATTGTTTTCTTTTAATATGCATTATTTTATTTATCTATTTTAATGTATTTGGTGCAGGATCTCACTACATGGCTCAGGCTCATAGTGATCCTCCTGTTTTCAGCCTCCCTACTACTAGGATTACAGGTGTATGCCACCATGCCCAGTGCCTAGGGTGGGGTTGGTGTGACATACGATGCCAGGGATTGTACTCTGGTCCCTGTGCTTATAAGCAGGCACTTATTCTGCTGAGCTATTTTGCTGGTCCTTAATGTGTATTCTTAAATTTAAAGAGGGCTTGTCATTAACAACATGAAAGGGGATTTTGTTTGTCATTCACTGATTCTTTCTGATTTTTTACTTTTATTTTTATTTTTATTTTTTTGTGTGTGTGGCTGGCTCAGCTCATCTTGGGGATGGGACTGGCAAGGCATGTGATGCGAGAGATCAAACTGCAGTCCCTGCACTTTGCCTAAGTTTGCCTAAGCAGGTGATTTAGGTGCTGAGCTATCTTCCTGGCCCTATTCCTGATTTTTAAGCATTGCCTTTAGACTATTGATGTTTAAAGAAATATTGATATAGTTGAATCAGTATCTTTCACATTTATTACTGTTTTCCACTCATGATACTTGTTCTTTATTTACTTTTATTCACCTTTTCCCTCATCTCTTAACATACTTACATGTTTTTATATATTTTTGAATGATTTTCTTAGATTTTGTCATATAAATTCACAACTAAGGAAAATCACTTTCAAATAACACTCCATACTTTACAAATTGTGTAAGCATATTCAGAATCCTTCTCTGCCATCCTTTCTAACACTGCCTCATTGATTTCATTTATAATCTGTAATCACTGAATATATTACAATTATTATTTAAACATGGTGACTAAGAATTAGGAATATATAATATTTTACCTTCATTTATTCCTTCTTCAATGAATATTCTTCTTCTTCTTTTTTTTTTTTTTTTTTTTTTTTTATGGAACTGGGAATTGAACTCAGGCCCTTGCTCTCGCCAGGCAAGCGCTTATTCTACTGAGCTACTTCCCTAGCCCTCCAACGAACATTCTTTAATTTTATATATCTGACCTATATAATTTTTCCTTTCTCTAAAAAACTTTTAAAACTGCTTTGGAAAGTATATCAACTGGTAAAAGGTTTCTTCAATTTTTTGTTGGATAAAGTCTCTATTTCTGCTTCTTGCTTGAAGAATACTTTCATTGAATATAGAATTTAGGTCAGCACTTCTTTTTTCTTTCAATGCTATACTCACTTTTGGCTTGCATCATTTCTGGAAATAAAGCCAATGTAAGTTTAATATTTTTTTCTCTATTGATAATGTGATTTTTTTTTTTGAGCTACACTGTGCTGTCTTATCCATAGGTACAAGAGAATAATATTTTTTTGGTGTTCCTCTTTTTCATGGTTTATTTGTTTTTGTTATTTCTGTTGTCTTTGAAATGTTGCCAACACTGCATTGTAAATCAGGTCTGCAATTAGCAACTATTTCAGGTGTAATCCACCAACATTGTACAGTAGTCTTATTGTTGGTGTGCTATGTTTGGGTGATAGGAGAGGGTTCTGTAGTATCCCACTAGGTCCCAGTAGTTTATTGGCCTTTGCCTCTTGGCTCTGTCACAAAAACCTTCTCAGTTTCCTACCTCTCTTCCAATTTGCATCAAACAAGATGTCTAGTTTGGCCGGAATTAGTAATGTTCCTCTGTTGATTTAGTTAAGGTCTGGTAAATCTCATTTGGTTGGGTTTTGGTACTCTGAAGGCAAGTGTTGAGAATAATAGAATTCTTTGCATGCTAGAACACCGAAAGAACCAGAGTTTTCTGAGGTCAAACTCCTGAGATTACTGAGGCCCCACTAGGACTGGATCATCTGGAAGTTTTTAACTGTCAGGCTTGGTCTGTGCTGAGCCTCCAGTATTTGTCAACCACAGGCAAACTCCCCTACCTGGAGTTCAAATGTGTTACCCTGCAGTTTCATAACTGAATATTACATTGTCACTCATGTTATTATTGTTCATCTCTCCAAATTTGGGAGCAGTTAACATCACCCTTTGATTTTAATGATTTGATGGATTTAAAAAGGGTTGTTAATTTTGAGTTTTCATATTTTTTCCTGACTCTTAAGAATAAGAGTCATTTTGTTCAAGCTCCTTACACACTCAAATGAAAACCAGGAGTCAGCATGACCCCTCTTCAGTCAATGTGTAGAGCCACAACAGCTTTATGTACATTATGTCAATGAATCTATACCATTCATTTAGTTAGAAAAAAATTATGAAATGACTCATGTGCTATCATGAAAGGTTAGGATATTCATACAAGTGGTGTTAAGAGAGAAAACTGCTGCTTCTGTGCCTGCCACTAGTAAGAACAAGGGTCTTTATTGAGAGCTCTATTGTCGTGTGGATGACAACATTGTCTTATTTCTCTCTATTTGGTGATTTACACTGGCACTGCCCACCAGGAGTTTTGCTACAAAGACTCAACTGCATCTCTGAAAAGTACACCTTTTCCCTTTTGTGCATTTGAGGCATTCAAAAAACATTTATCTCTTGGGGTATCAGTTGATTTCTAGGATGAACTGTAAGTTTCTCTTGATCATTTTAAATTTATTCAAACATACAGAATTTTTTCATGCAGTCTTCATATCTAGTATTAGATCTGTACCTCTGTGAGGCTGCAGGGACAGTACTATCTTCTGTCTATATTCTGGAAGGTGGACGGTATTGTTTGCAATAGGAAGAGCCTCTTTTTGCAGCCATAATGTAAACTCCTGCTTGTGTCCTCCTGAAAGTCACATTCTCAATCTAGGCCACCATGGAACTCTAACTAGTGCCCTTTGCTAGCTATTTCATTGATTACTGGGACTGTCGATAATCGCCTCCAGTGATTTTCCCCTCACAGGCATATTTGCAATGTGGTGGGCAGCTCTATTGTTCTTGGGGCTGCTCTGCTGCCACCTCTTTGATTTGCCTCTCAGGATTAAAGATCTCTTGTTTTTAATTGTCTCATTGCACATCCTAATTTTGCCCTTTTATTTTGGCAAGATTTTCTCACCAGTTCTATTATTACATTTTACAATAGCTGTCATCTAGGCTGTTCATCACTCTTTATCAGGTATCAGTGATACCATTATTGAATTTTATAAAACCTTCATTTGTGAAATGAAAAAGGCTATTCAGTTTTTGCCTTTGTTTCACCTTGTGTTTTTCTTTTTCTTTTTCCTTTACTATAGAAGTACATCAAAGGTAGGAAATCTGAGCTGTGGACAAGGGAGACTGGTTATAGCACAACAATGATTCATATTTACTGTTTGGATGAATAAAACTTAGATGAATGAGTTTTATTTTGATGTTGAGAAACATTTGGTGTAGGCAGTCTTTTAAAGAGCTACAAGCATTTAGTGTGTGTTAAGCATACTTCAAATTTGCAGACCACTTTAGTTAAATAAATGTACTCTGATATCCCTGTGAAGGAGCATATAAAGAACAATAAATTTTTACACTATACAAATAACCTTCAGCTCAAAAGCTTAGATCTTATCTTTCCTTTATCATCTTTACCCATGAAGTAGATTTGGAAATAAATGTTTCATTCCTATACATAAATAAACAACACAAGATGTTTTCACAATATTTTTTAGGAATGTAATAAAGCCTACATTTTCACCTTTATCTTGTTTGGTCAAATGTTAACAAAGAATTTTTTTCATCTTTTTTCATTTTATTTTCAGTTTTGAATTCTACCCCTCTCTCTCTCTCTCTCTCCCTCTACTCCTTCCATCCTTCCCTTCCTCCTCTGTCCTACCCTCTTTTCTTCTCTATATATAGCCTATATATTCAACTCTATATTTGTTCAACTATATATGATTGAATATGTATATTTTAGTATACTGAGCATTAACATACTTTTACAATTTATTTTCATAGTTATACTCAGAAAAGTCCCTCTGTCAAATACACTTTCAGCCCTGTGCACTACTCCTTCCACTTCCAACTTCAACCCCTGTTGTTTGCCAGTTGATGGTTCTTTGTGTCTTCTTGAGTTACCTTGTTTCTTATACAAAAGGTAGCGTATTATATGAACTCTCAGATTTTTCAGTTAGCATAGCTTATTTTACTTGATGAGATATTTCTTTGAAAACATTCTGTAATCTTTCTGGGTTTTGTTTTGGTAGAGTTGATAGAGGGTATTATTAAACAAAATGACTCATTTCCTTTAGATTTTAAAATTTATTCCCGCAGATGTATATCATGTGTGTGTGTGTGTGTGTGTGTGTGTGTGTGTGTGTGTGTGTATGAATATGCATGTGTGTACATTTTTATTAATATGGTTATGGGTTTTTTATTTAGGACAGTGTGTACAGGGTGTACAGGGTCTCACTGTATGGATCAGACTACTAATGATCCTCCTGTTTACAGCCTCCCAAGTGCTGGGGTTATAGGCGTGCACCACCACATCCATTCTCAATGATCATTTTAGCCCACCTGGGGTGGGCAGCAGGGCATGTCTGGGGACCCAACTCCCTGCCACTGCATCTGCCTAAGCAGGTACTTTAATCCATTGTACTGTTTGGACAGCCCATAGTTACAGGTTTGTCTATATTGATTTTTTTCTTCTTTTAGTACCAGGGATCGATCTCAGAAACTTGAGCTTGCCAGGCAGGCCCTTATACTGCTAAGCTATCTCTCTGGTCTGTTATATTGATTTTTCTTTAATGATTTTTCTGCTTATTTATATTGTCTATTGTTTTCATTATTTCTACCTCATTAATTCTGAATTTTCTTTATTATTAAATTTTTTATAATTCCTATTTTTTCACAAATTTATGAGATTTTTTTCTCAATCAAAACATTTATTTTTGTCATTAACAATCTCCTAAATAGTTAATTTATTATGCTTGTACCATCCATTTAAATGTATGGAGTATTAGTTTATCATATTAATGAAATGTTCCATTAATTTAAAAGGGTACTATTTATTGTTAGTGAGAAGTTCTTTATTTAAATTCCTTTTTTTTTTCTGTACCAGGAATTGTATTCACAACCTCACACTTGCCAAGCAGGGACTTTGCTGTTGAGCTATATCCCTGACCCTTACTTTCTTTTTAGAAATTGACTCTGTCTCAGTTACTCTTCTCTCATTGCTGGGACAAATACCTGACACCCAAAATGAAGGGAGGAAAGGGTTTACTTAGCTCACAGTTACTGAGGGTTTCAGTCCATACTCAGCTGGCTCCAAGGCAGAGTGGCTCATGGCACAGGGCAACTTTATAAGCCAGCAGCAAAGAGCAAGAGAGCAAAGGGAGAAGCAGCAGCAGCTTAAGCTTCCCTCCTTACACTGTAATGTAAATTACCTGTCCCAGGCTTGGTGTAACACTCACATCCATAATCCCAGTAGATCATGAGTTAATCACAAACTCTAAAAGTGCGCCATTGACTGCTTGAGGCTCTGTGGAGACAACTTGACACAAACCATAAAATTCTGCCTCTGGACCCCTAAAGACTCATGCACATCCCTTATGCAAAAGGCATTTAGTCCATCTCTAAGAGTTGCCGAAGTCCTACAATTTCAGTATTGCTGAAGAATCCAAGTCCCAAGGCTCTTCTAAGATCCAAGGAAAACTTAGCTGTGAGCCCCTGTGCAAATGAAAAGTTAGACATTTCCAACATTCAAAGGCACAAGATAACCATTACCATTCCAGATGGTACACACAGCAGGATACCAATCATTGGGATCAACACAAGTCCAAAATCCGACAGGGCAAACATTAAGTTCTGTATGTCCTTGTGGAACATCCTAAGCAATCTATGGCAAACTGTAAACTCCATGTGGCTCCGCTCCATGACAGTCTTGGTGGTAGCTCCCATGGCTTCTCTCTTTGGCCGGCTTTGCTTCCTCCTTGTGCTTTCCCTTAGATGATCCATGTTCCTGGCTTTTCCAAACTTCTTGGGTTTCTAATGAACAGTCTTTTCACTCACACCTTTGCACACTGCTCTCTCAGGGGCACACTGCCTGACCTCCCAGGCCTTCTGAAATCGAGGTGGTGGAAGCCTTCTTAACCTCAGAACTCCTGCATTCTGAATGCACCTAAAACCAGTGCCACGTAGATAATGCCAAGGTCTCTTGCCAGCTAGAGCTGTAGCCAGGCTTCCATCTCACTTGGCTGTAGGGGTCTAGTGCCTGAATGGCTGAGCACTCTGACCCTGATTCCGAGGAATAAATTCTCTGTGTTGGTGCCATTCTGGAACCTGGTCTTATTGCTGGAACAAATACTGGACACCCAAAATGAAGGAAGGAAAGGGTTATTTAGCTCACAGTTATGGAGGTTTCAATCCACACTCACCTGGTTTCAAGAGGAGGGCAGAGAGCAACTTTTCACTCCAGTAGCAAAGAGAAAGAAAGCAAAGGGAAGAGCAGCAGCAGCTCAAGCAGGCAGCTTCAGTCCCTCCTTACACTGTAAGGCAAATCATCTGCCCCAGGGCTGGTGTAGCATTAACACCCATAATCCCAATGGATCATGAGTTAATCACAAACTGGAGCAGTATACCTCATGGGGCTTTAGGGGGCAGCTAGAGCAACACAAAACATAGGAGCATCTTCTTTTTTTTATTGGTGCATGTTAATTATGTACAGACATGGGTTTATTTTGGAATTTTGTTGTAAGCATGTAAAATAATGATTACTTTCTTCTTTTTTAAAATCTTTTATTTATCTGGTACAGGGTTTAGCTATGCAGCTCAGACTCATAATGATCCTCCTGTCTCAGGCTGCCCAGCACTGAGATTACAAGCTCTGTTTTGGTGGATGGCACGGTGCACCTCGGGACTGGGGATGGTATGCAGGTGGCACCGAGCATCAAACCCTGGTCCTTGCCCTTGCCAGGCAGGTTCTTAGACTGTGAAGCTATCTCTCCAGCACTGTTAGATAATTTTCAACACCTATTACATGTTTGGGCTTCCTTCCTTAATCCTTTTCTTCTTTCCTAATATTTCCCTTTCTTCTACTTTCCTGTCATTGGTTTTATTTCTCTTTTGATTTGTTAAGATTCCACAGGAAATCAAATTTGCAATATTTAGCTATCTCTGGTTCATTTTGTTTAGCATGGTCGCCTCAGTTTCATTCCCTTTGCAATACATTACATTTCATCTACATTACATTGTTGCAACTCTATGATTTTCCACTGTGTGTACACACTATGCCGTTAGTTGTGTCTTCAGTCTGCTGAATGTACTGTTTCCTATGAAGAAATCTCTCTATTTGCTGTGCTCATGTTGTGTGATTCTTGCTATTATTTTTCATGCTGTTGCAAATCTATTGAAATATTTGCCTATGTCTACGATGTCAAGTGCTTTTCTTACTTTTTTTCCTAGCAGTTTTGAGGTTTTATGCTTGGATCAATTTTGAACAGAGTTTTGTACAGGGTAAGGAATACTGATACCATTTCAACTTTCTGCATATGTATACGTTGCTTGATATATTTGGACTACTTTCAAATTTAAGTTTTTGTGTGGGTTTTAGTGTCTTTACCTTTTGCAGTGTCAGAACTTTATTTTGTATCTATTTTAAATGATTGCCATTAATTATCAACAATCTTATTCTACTTTTCCAATTTTCTATCCCTTATCCTCCCTTAGGTCAGTCCATTCAACGTTTCATAGTTTGTAATATTTTTCTATTATTTTTCTACCCATGATTCTACCTTACTATCTTTATCCTATTTTTCTTTTCTTTACTATGTATTTCAAATGCTTATAATCAGTTGTTTTCACTAAAGCCTAACTTATGTTTGGCTGGAAATGTCTAACTTCCAGTAGGTTCCTGAGGTCGATAATAATTTCAATTATTTCTTAAATGTTTGAAATTTAAAGCTGAAGGTACACCTGGGGTCTGGGGATGGCAGCGCAGTTTAGTTGGGACTGACTGGTATTCTCAGTCACATTTTCTTTGGTTTTTTTTGAGAATGCTACTCCATTACAGCTTGGACATGGAACTTGTTTTTGAGAATGTGTCAACAAGCTGGCTCTGTGGCTTAGCTGGCTAAGCGCCTGTCTCGTGAGAATGGGTCAACAGTTTAATTGATTTTAAATTTTTAATATATGTTATTTTCCTCCAAATTTGAATTTCTTCCTGTTAATTTACTTGTAAATTTATTCTCAGAGTAAATTTTTTTTTTTTATAATGGCATGTAGTTTGTCTTTCAGTGGGCCAATTTAGATTATTTTTATTTTTTGAAAACTGTGAAGTGTTGTTTTATCTATTAGTTGGGGCTATTTTGACCTTTCCTAGGAACATGAAATACGTGTATATTGGAATTCCCACCTACTTTCATTTTTATCTGACTTTAGCTTCTCTTATGTCTCACCATATGTATCCTTATTTTCTAAGTTTTCTTACTTTCACTCCGTGTTCTCTATTATATTTAGTCCTGTACTCTCTAGTTTTACTGTGCACTAATTAAAAAATTATTTTGGGGAAGATTCAGTCTCTATAAGTAAAAGTAGTGACCAAGACCTTCGGATGACTGCTGACACTAATTTCATCTCTAACTGCACACATATACTGGCAAATGATTAGCTACAAATTATTCTTAGTGTTTTGTCTAGAAATTTGGAAAGGATAAAACAGGTTACAACCTAAGATTTCCACTGAATTTTAAATCTCTGCTGAACTGCACTTTCTAGTGACAGGAAATGATCATAATACTAAACACGTTTCATTTTGATATAACATCACAGTCAAGTATATTTCTCCTTAAGAATGTAAATCTCAGTATTGCTATGTTTTTAGTGCCCATCTATAGAACAATCTCCGTATTCTGATGGAAGCATCTGAAGAGCATATTTAAAGCAATTTTATACTTCTATTTTTAGCTTTACTCTGTGGATTTTAGGTTTATTATTTTATAAGAGTTTAATAATGTACAAATCATGATAAGAAATTGAGACATTTTAATATTTTTCTTTACTAACTGTAGATAAACATAATTATGGTCAAAGAAGACACAAATGTCTTGATGTTTATTTGTCAAAGAAAGGATGTTGTAGAGGGCAGGAAACTTTTAATTTTCTAGTTAAAATTTATTGTTAATTCTTAATATGTTTTCTTGGGAAGATACAACCACATCTATCATTTTCATGATATTTATATAGTTGCTGCTAAACCTATCTTTGTTAGTTGAATCTTTTATAATGTATTTTATTAGCTGAATCTTAAACCATAGTTGATGGTAAGAGTCATCCTGGGATACAGTCTCTATAACAATGAGTGATTCACATAAACGTGGTATATCCACGTTTTCACCCTTCAGTTTATTGTTCTTGTCATTTTTTTCATATATTTCTATTAGTCTTTTTCCGGTAGCAGAAAAATGCTGCCAGTGTATAGTTGAAATCATTTATAAGTAAAAGCGTATGTTCTCTCTGATTCATCACTTATATTGTTCTTTAACCCCATCTCAGTTCTGGTTCCTGGTTCCTGCCCTCCCTCCCCCCTCACAGTTCTGGTTCATTTCTCCACTTGCATTTTATTCCTTGAAGTCATTTTCATGATGTTCTTGTTCAAGCATTCCCTGAGTTAGAATTCCAAAGCCCTAAAAGTGACTGTTGTCTTGTCCTTATGCTATAATTCAGTCAGCCGATGTCATACGGATAGCAGTGCTCTGGGTGTATAATTGGAATCACAATGTTATCAAATGTCCCACTGTTTTATTATGAGTTTCCTAATGCTTTCCTATTTGTAATTTTCCTTCTATGAAAATTACTTTTTAATTATACAGTATATTTTTCAAGTTTTAAGTTCCCTAAATCAATATTACATGATTCTGAACAAAATTAAAGGAAATAGAAGTGCTTTAAAACTAGCGACTTTATTCATACATTTTTAATTACATTAAACAGTACATTTTCCTCTGTATCTGGTAGATTTAGTTCTCTAGGAATGCATTGGCTTATAGATTGGATCATTATGTGGCCTCAGCAGTCCTTTTGTCCCATAAGCTTTTAGGTTTCCAGTTGAATGTGTCAAAATGAGCCAGAACATTTCTACTATATTGAAGATCTTCATATAAATGTCAAGGCATAAAAGAGACACAAACTCTCATGGATAAATAAATATAATAGGAAAATTATGACAGATGAAAGAAAGACCAGCATATTTTGGGAGGTGAAGAACAGGTGGAGTAGTAGTTCATGTAGCAGAATAGAAAAAGTGAAAAGAATTCTTCAGTTTTAGAATTTACAAAATATAACTGTGGGATTATCAGCCTTTTGTGTCACTCACAGGACCTGATGAAGTTAGTCCCATTTGACTGAGATTTGGCCTGTCACACCCAGACAGAAGTAATATAGTTTGTAGGCTAAGTAGCAAGTCACCAGGCACCGCTGTCCATTTTTAGAGCAAACTTGGAAGCCACATACCCTATCCAAGAAGGGCAGTTTGCATACTTAAGGCTTAAGATAAAGAAGTAGCATCCAGGGCAGTGTAATATTGGAAACTGTATGAAAGGAAAATAAAAGTATTCAAAAAGTAAATATAAATGAAGATGTTTCTTTCTTAAAACATTGTGATTTCAAGGTTTTGTACTTTCGCTAAAGCCTACTCTAATGCATAATTCCTGGAAATTTAGGAATCAAATGCAATATGCAGCTCAGAACAAATGGGTTCTGTTGTCCTCAAAATTTACCCCTTGGCTGTAGAAGATAGTGTCAGAAACACATTGATCATGTGGGTTAAGCTGACATGCTTAGATAGACTGTAAGAATATTCTTCAGTCATCTGTCAATTCATGTTTAGATAGAAGCATGAGAAGTAAGAGACAGGAGAGGGATATCGAGGGAACTGTCTTGAGTGGGGAAGGCAGGCTAGAGAGTAAACACTAGGAGACACCAAGATTTGGAGTGCTTTAGTAAAATGTCCTATTTCCTGCATAAATATCCAATGCCAGTATCCACCACTTGATAAACCCTAATCCAGGTGTGGTGGCACATGCCTGTTATCCCAGGGCCGGTGAGGCTAAAAACAGGAGAATCACTGAGAGTGCAAACTGCATAGTGAGACCCTGTACAAAAATACATAAGTGGAAAAATCAAGAAAATAATTTTGATAAGCCCTAACTGTGAGCAAATAATTTTATGTTATGTTTATGGTTACTTTAATTCCTAATAAACAAAGGATTACTAGAAATTTGAGCTAAGTACAATATGAAATTGTGAGATGAAAATTAGCAGCAATCAGAAATTCAGTATAAGATGAAATAATGTAGGAAGGACCAAAGAAATAAATTGTAGAAACTTTAAATTAATATTGTTAAAGATATGTGATGAACAGTTATAGTGTATGAAACAAAAGGATGATATTTAAAGAATAATTAAGAAATAAGCCATGGATATTAAGGTGTAATTGCAAATATGTTAAAAATCAATAAAAAAAACAGGAAAAAATTTTGATTTGGGAAGATGGGGAAAAAACAAGAAAATTGGGCAGTCATGAGAAAATCTTACATAGTTAAATATATTACAGATAATTGTTCTAAAAGAGGCTTTATAAAAGTGCCATCCATGAAAACAAACATCAAATTCATAATCTAAACAAAGAAAAAGGAAAGTAAGATTTTTTTTTTCGCTTTTTCTTTCTTTTATTTTTGGCAGTGCTGGGTATTGAACTCAGGACCTTGCGCTTACCAGGAAAGTGCTTATTCTACTGAGCTAATGAGAGGAAAAATCCTCAGTGTGACATCAAAAGCAAGACGTATGAGAAAAAATTGAACAAGAAGTTTGAAAACATAAAAAGAGGAGTAGCGCTATGAGTCTGAGCTGTGTGCTGAGACCTTATTTAAAAAATTTCTTTTTTAAAACAGTGTGCTACAAAAATAATTTTTTAGAAATTTTACATTATGGCATTAAGTTATTGTTCAGAGTGTGTAAATATAGCTCTGTTTATTTGTTTATTGTCAATATCCACATACATGTTTATACATGTGTGAGTATACTTCTTAAATACATTAAGGAAAAATGTAGGTTATTAAACCTAAAAGACAGAGAGAGTTAATGGGGAACTTGCTCTCTGATATTTCCAGAGGCTTTTGGGGAACAGTCATTTTCTTGCCTTTTGTTGAACATAAAAGCTGCCGCATTCCTTGATTCAGAACCAGCATTAATTCAGTGTTGCTTTAGTCATCACCTCTCTGAGCCTTCTGCCTTTTGTGCAACTTCTGTGATTAATTGGGGCATCTTAGTAATCTGACATCACCAAACCACCTCAGGACCTTAACTTACTCGGCACCTGCAGTCCCATTTTCATATATGGCTATGACTTCACAGCTTCCAAGGAGTAGGGTGTACACTTATTTGTCAGTCAGCATATTACTAGAGAAACAGATACAACACAAGATATAGACATGTATAAGAAAGCACATGATCATTGTATGCTGGTCAGCCATAGAGTTGGATGAAGAAGTATGCAGAGGGTATTTACACACTGGAAATTGAAAGTTTCAGACCGAGGCCTAGAGTTCACTGCAGTATCCACACAAGTCCATAAAGCCAATGGCTATGCAATGGAATACTGGAGTCTCTGGGGAAGGCTGAAGGGTCTGAGGCAGAAGCCAAAGATTCTGTGCTAGAAGCCAGGAGATGACACCCAAGCTGAAAGCAAAGACTGGAGCTCCTCTGAAGCACAGAAGCAAGGCCATCCTTCCTTTGTTCTTCTTTATATCTGCTAGGTGACAAGCTGCCCTAGGGTGGGTCATCTACACCCTAGAGGATAGAATTGCTAATTAGTTGAGCTTGCAGACTTCTCAAGTACACACAACTAATCAATCCAACTTTCTTGGGGAGGTCACAGTGAGCAGGAAGTTTGGACCTATTCACAGGACAGCGTCTGAATGGCGACTAAAAAATATGAGAGGAGCTTGATGTTTAGTGGTCATGTAGGAAAAAACAGATGAATTTTCTCAACATTTTTGAAAAACAATATTACAAATACTGAATTGGGAGAAAGTAGGAAAGGGGAAATTTCAGCATACTTAATATATAAATATTTATGATCCAACTCTGTAGGAGAACACTAAGGGAAATAACTTTTACATGTGTCACATGTAAATATGTTGAGAAAACTCAATATACCATGGAACCAGAAGAAATTAAATACAATGACAGGATCTCCTATTTGGGAAATGAGTGAACTGTCATGTACTCCTATATTCAAATATTCCCTAAGAATAAGAATGTGTTGAATTTGTTTTAATTAATTAGGTTTACTTTTCCTAGATGTTAATACCTAACATCCCCAACTTAAGGAAGAGGTTTAATTTGGCAAACATTTTAAGGAGATTTAGTACATGATCAGTTGGCTTCAAAGCAGGCACATTATGGTGGAGGATGGGGTGGAGCCACTTTTCCATGACCTACCCAATCATACCTAGAAGGCTGCTCTCCAAATGCCCATAGTGAGTTCTTAAAGCCAATAAGTTGACACTCTACCACATTTGCCACACCCTACACCTTATCAGCCTCATACCCAAACACATCTCCTTAAACCATGCCTTTTTAGCAAATGAAGAACAAGTTCATAATTCCATCTAATGTTATACCACTGTCATTTGTACCACCAAAGATTCAACAACTCCTTCAATAAAGGCAACAGTTCCAGTAATATTGTTCAAATGTCTGAGCCCAAGTGTCTTCTGAAACTTAAGCCAAACCTTTAGCTATGAGTCCAACCCTTAGCTATGAGCTGTTGCAAAAGTTAAAATCAAGCTACACAATCCCAAGGTTTAGTGTCACACCATTAACATGCCCATTCCAAAAGGGAGAAATATAAATATAGCAATAATAATAATAATAATAATAATAATAATAGTAGTAGTAGTAGTAGTAGTAGTAGTAGTAGTAGTAGTAGTACCAAAGCAAGAACAAAACCCAGCAGAGCCAACATTAGTCCTATAGTTTTATTTCTGAAATCTGGGCACATGGGAGTAAGCAAAGAGATTCAGGGGGCATGAGTGGATCTATCTTGGTGGTATGTCCTGAGCTGGCTTTGCTTGAGTTGGAGCTTTCTTCACTAAATATTCCATGTGCTGGCATCTCTGTCTTCTCTACTGTGGGTGTCTCCTGCACATTGACCTTCATTCCCACTGCTTGACACATTGTTCTATCAGAGACTCCTCATCTGGTGTCCAAGGCCTGCCTTTGAAGTCTGGTGGTTCTTTCTTGAGCCCATACTCTTACATTGTTCATGCTGATAAGGTAGGTATCATTTGGACAGTATAAAAGTCTGCCCCAGTATTCGCAGTAGCCATGCACCCTTGGATCATGGCAACAATGATTTCTTAGTCTTTGGATGACTGAGCCCAATGAAATGAACCCCACACATTAGGCCCTTCTGAGAGAGGGCCCCTGCTGATGTATTCTCAAGTAAAGTTTGATACTTGGCATTTTTGACCCTGTAATGGATAGAATTCTTGCTGATTTCTGGTGAGCCCTCAGTGTGCCTTTCTGTTGTTGGTATTGTAGTTCCTTCCAAAGTAATTGGCTCCTTTTTAATGGTGTTAATCTCTTCAACAGCCACATCTCTTTTGCTCCCACCTTTATATGTGGTTTCTCTAGGTGAAAATTTAATTTTTTTAAAAAAAAACTTTTGCTCTATATTGAATTTCTGACTATAAATCTGGCTAAGAACAGTCAGAGGTCCTCATGTCACAGCCTGAATGTTGGGCTTTCTTGAAATTTCCACAGCAGGTTAATTATTCCACTGCCTTTAATCTGTTTCCTGCATACTCTCAGGAAAAAAATAAAAATAAACTTTCTTCTTGAATATTATAAAACTGGTCCTAGTATAGCTGCGGATGAAGTCCTGTTTCCAGATGAAACTTCTAGGGTCACCTCTACTGTTAGCATTTCTATCAGCATTCTAGTCTTTAGCACTCGGATCAGAACTAACCACTAAGCTCTGTTTAGTGCATTCTAGAGTTTGTCCAAAGCTGCTATCTCCAAAGCCTTTAAAGGTTTTCCTACAAAGCAGTGCCAATGTTGGCATTACTGCGGGACATCTTTACTTCTGCAGTACCAATTTTCTGTACTGCTCAGCTTTTCCATCACTAGGCACAACATCTGACACCTACAATTTAAATGGACAGAATTTTAATTTGGTGCATATTTTAAGGGAATGTAGGCCATGGTCAGCTGGCTCCAAAGCAGGACCACAATGTCAGAATGGCATGATTAAGGGTAATTTTTTTTAAAACATGTATTTACTTGGTACAGGTCTCACTGTACAGCTCAGACTCATAGTGATCCTCCAGTCCCAGCCTCCCCAGCACTGGGATTACAGGTACCATTACTGGGTTTCAAGGCTGGTACAGCATGCAGCACCCAGAATTGTACCTGGGTCTTTATGCTTACCAGGTAGGTGTTTAGATTGCTGAGCTACTTCTCCAGCCTTGAGCAAATATCTTTACTTCACAGTGACTGGAAATCAGAACAGGGAAGCACCATAAGGGAAACAAGTGACCCAGTACCTAAGGTCATGCCTCTGTGACCTTTCTAGACACACCCAGAAGGGTCCTCTGTCAATCCCCTGAATATTTCCCAGTCTTATCTTCCATAAACTCTATCTTTGTTAATATAAATAGATGTAGAAGTCACAGTATGGAAGAAAATATTTCCCATATTATACACATGATTAAAATATTTACATAAAACTTAAAAATTTAAAAAATCTGCCGGGCGTGGTGGCGCACGCCTGTAATCCCAGCACTCGGGAGGCTGAGGCAGGAGGATTGGTATGAGTTCGAGACCAACCTGAGCTACAAAGTGAGCTTAAGGCCAGCCTGAACTGCATAGTGAGACCCTGTCTCAAAAAGACAAAAAAAAAAAAAAAAAAAAAAAAAAAAAAAAAAAAAAAAAAAAAAAAAAAAAAAAAAAAAAAAAAAAAAAAAAAAAAAAAAAAAAAAAAAAAAAAAAAAAAAAAAAAATTTAAAAAATCTGTGAAAATGATACATGTCATCTTTTAGTATATACATATTTTTAAAATACTGGACATAACTTGTAATAATCTAATTTGCAAATAGTCGTCATGTCTGAGATAATACAACTGGAAATGTAATTGTAATGGATGATCAACATTTTATCTGCATTTGTAATTTTTTTTAATTAGGGAAATCTGAGCCAAATGTTTTTCTTTTTTGAAAGTTATAGTATTGCTTGCTTTCCTTTTCAACTTTTTGTATGTCTCTAATATATAATATTAGTAGAAAGTAATGGTAACTACAATGCTAATTAACTGGGCATACTTCACTACTAATTTTTATTTTATAAATGTTTCTGCCCTTACTTGTAAGTGGATGCTTCCTTATATTTCTAGACATATGAAACTGAAGCAATGTTTACATTTCTGAGGTTCCCTTTACAGTTGAATACTTGTGAAGTAATTTACAGGTGACTGCATGCTCTTTAAATGTCAAGGCGATATAATTATCATAGCATCTCCTGTTTAGAAGACAAATCAACAGTGTGTGTCTGTTTCATTAAAAAAGCACACCACCTTCTGTGAAAGGGTCGATTCTCTCATTTCTGTGTGTGGCCAGGAATCCTCATTGTGGGCTGTAGTTCATAAAATGATTCCATTTATACTAAAGGTTTCAACAACACTAGATGGTGAGTAGATCATATGTTATTATTTCTTTTACAGTTAATGAAATTAAGTCACCTAGAGATTAAGATTAAAGCACTGTATTTTGATGCAGAATTTACTATCTAGGTATTTGTGATTTAACATCTCTTGTCCCTTCTAGTCTAGTAAATAGAATTTTACTGATCAAATTAAATTGAGGTCCAATGGTTGTTATTTCAACCAAGTGAAAAAACACTTTAAACATACATACATAATCATTGGTACACATGTCTTTTTTGATAAAAATCAATAATTAGGACCCCTATTCAAAATTAGGATAATTCCTTTTGCTGTTGGAGACTTGCTGTCTCTTCTTCAGGTCCAGTAAGAAGAATCAGTGTAGCAAAGAACAACAACAGAGGGTGTCAGGTGGTGAAATACTCCTAGGTGCAGAAAATTAAATAGCACCAGGCTTTCTTTAAAAAGGAAAGAAAAAGAGTCCTTGAAAATTGAAACTCATTTTCTAAAGCCTGGGTTGGTTTTGCCAGGCTGTGTGATGAGAGTCTTAACTGGCTGGATGAAGTACAGAAGTGCATCGTCTTGTATTCTGGGGAGTGGAAGTCCAAGTCTGGGGTGCTAGTGAAGCTTCTCTTCTTGAATGCATCTCTTTGGCTTGCAGCTATCTTCTTGTTTCTCCACATGGTCTTCTCTCGACTTGCAAGTGCATTAGATTATCATAAGAGCACAATTATAATGGGTGAGGCTTCCACCTTATACCACATTTTAAATTAACTACCTTTTAAAAATACTGTATCACCTCCAAATGAGATTGTATTCTGAGGCCCTGGAGCAGTGGCGGTAAACTTCTAGCATTCGTGCTGCAGCAGACAGTTTGTATCATCAAAATGTGCATCATCATTGTCCCAGAGATTAGGACTAAGTCTGTAACAATTTCTGAAATTTTGGAAACAGAGGAATCACTCATTGATTGATTATTTGTGCTCTAATGCCCTAAAGAATGAACCATCAGCTTTGCCCAAACTTCACATTGCCCAGTGACAGAGACAATACATTGTGTTGGGTGGAGCTTTTAATTAAATGTTCTTCCTAATGACTCTAACCCTAAAACATCACAATGGATTCATAATAATGATGTTTGCATTGCCTTTTATTTTGAAGGGAATAAAAGATGCCAATAGCTTTTAAACATAAAATACTTGAACAAAGATTTATCTTATATTAGTTCACTTTTTTTGCTCTGTGAATGACATATTAATCCTCAATGGCTGAATGAAGTGTATGATTATAAAGTTGTAATTTGTCCATGAAAAGGCACAGACATAAGTCTGTTGTGGTCTCTCCTGCGTACCATCTCCCTTTACATGTTTTCCCAAAGTAAAAACCTGGAAACAGTGTAAGACTTCTCCTTTCTGGCCGTGTGTGGAGGAACTGTCACTGAAGTACATCTACAGCCCATCATTCTATCAAACTTCAATTTTGAACTCTGACTCAATCTTCCTTTGTTTTTTTCATTAGTGGGAATATACACAGGGAAACCTTAGATCTGGGCCTACATCACTTCACTTCTTGACCCCATTCTTAGTGAACATTGCTATAATAATCACCTTTTTCCTCTAAAGTAACAGCTATCATAAACCAAATAAGGAAATAGCTAATAACAGAGAAGTGAAAGAATAAATGCCAGGTAGTGTTTGAAATATCTTCCTGTATGTCTCATTTTCCTTTGCTTATAATTGTTTAATGCTCAGTTAAAGCCAATTCCTTAACCTCTGATATGAAACCTGTTTGGTCCTGCTTTTTCATATCTGCAAAATGTACATAATAAAATATAAATATAAATATAATATAATAGGATTGTTGTGAGAAATTATACATGAAGTATAGCACCGTTAGTAACCAGTCATTAACTGGGAAGAGCAGACCACAGCATTTAGTCTTCTAGTGAGACAGCATCTTTCTACTTTCCTATCTGCACTTTATACTTCAGCCAAACAAGTTGGCTTTTACTCTTTTCCAGCAAGGCTTGCAAATGCTTGTCTGTCCTCACCGGGTGGGGAGAGGAGTCTTGAATTATAGCACTTGCCAATTTTTATAGTATAAATACTCCAGCTTGGCCAGTTTTAAGATACTTACATGAAATCCAGTGGCTTGCAAAATTTCTGCAAATTTATCAGTTGGCTCTTGGGAGACACAGAGCCAGCTCCTGCAGTTATGTGGTTCTCATTGCCACCGAGTATTATTTCAAGGCTTTCAATATCTTAGTTGTTTGACTGAGAGTAGTGTCCCGTGTGACTGATATGCTGCCATTTGTCTCAACATTGTAGCGTGGTGTCTTTCTCTCTAGGCTGTTCTTTCCTTTCTTCACAGCTCATCATCACCTCATGTGTGTAGCTCCTCATCATTCTAAAGGCTTTTGTGTTGATTTGGTTACATTTTTATATACTTTTGCTCTCCAGACAGAATCTCAGTCTACTTGACTATATGAAATTGTGTAGTTTGAGGGAATTAATAGTTATTAATTAATATTATACCTCCCATGGAGAAACATAACATTCCATTTTTAAAATATTCCAGTATATAGAATGGATTAATCTGAAGTGTTTACTTACTTTTGTTTGGAACTGAAAAATCAAATATTTTTCATTGGACTAAGTTTTCATATCTTCAAAATGAATATAATAAAATATAAATATATTGGTCAA
>PVKA01021664.1:0-38348 GCA_004027165.1 Ctenomys sociabilis
GTCAGGGTAAGGATCCATCTGGAGGAGATAGGAACTGCTGTGGTGGTAATAAAGAGGGTAGACATGGACGGTGGTGGTGGTGGTGGTGGTGGTTGTGGTAGTGGTGGCGGTGGTGGTGGTGGTGGTGGTAGTGGAGGTGGTGGTGGTGGTGGAAGAAGAGCAGGAAGAAGCAGAGGCAGATGGAGGACTGGTCCCGTAGCCTTCAGAACTGAAAGACTGTCCAGATGAAAGACTGCGCATTCGCCGCAGAGACACCCGGCTTGTCAAGAAGTGGCCAGCCTCGCCCTCTACCAACCTCTGAGATCCCAGGCCATGCTGTGGCTCCGTCAGGCGCTGCCGGACACTGCTTTGCAGACTTGGGGCTGTAAGGAGAATAAAGAAAGAGCAAGGAAGAGTCAGCCCACTTTGGGTGGCAGGTAAGTAGGTGCCCATAGACAACTCTCTACCAGAAACCATTCTGGGCTTTTGACACCCAATCTGGTAAATGGGGCACCACCTCCCAGAAACCTCCCACCAGAGGTCCTAAAAGAATGGGAAATTGAAGATGAGGTGCCCAGGTCAGTTTTAGTGGCTACTCCAATGGAAGGAGACCCAAGGCCAATGTCACTCTAAAAGGAAGTGGTAAGGCAGTTAGTGGGAGGGCACAGGCAGGGCAGGGGAGTATGAGGGTCTGGGGCAAGGTCCGGGAGAGCACTAAGAACCAGCCTTTTCAGAAAGCCAAACTCTGGAAATAATTCACAACTTAGATAAGGAACTATGCAAAAACATATTTATTGTGGCATTATTAATAATTGTTTGAAAGTAACTATAAAAGTGGAACAACAGGAAAAATGATGATATATCCACTTTCTGGAAGACAACAGAGATGAAAAGTCATACTTATAGATTTTTAAGCACATAGAAAGCCTATTAAAATGCTCACAGAAAAAAGGTATAGATTATATTAACAATTCTTGAGCATCAGATTATAAAACAATAGAATTTGAAAGCAGGTCTTCCACTTCTAAGCTGTGATTTTAATTAACTTAAGTCTTCATCTTAATTTATAATTTGTAAAATCCCACAGAGCTGTTATAAGAATCCAAGATAATATCCTTAAAGTACCTGTCATAGGTCATAGCACTCAATAAATATTAGTGGTTTTCATTATCTTCACTACATTAAGACATTTGTCACAGACAAAGATTGAAATAAGAGGTGCTCAACTTAAGTGGGACTATGGACTCTTTTTACCTTTTTTTTCTCCCCAAATTTCCTCTAATAAGCATATAAACAATAATGATCCAGGGCCAGGTAGATAGCTCAGTAGAATAAGCGCTTGTCTGGCAAGCACAGGGTCTTGAGTTCAATCCCTGATACTGAGAATAATTAATAATAATAATAATAATAATAATGATCCAGTTCTTAGATCAAAGTTGCAGATGAGACTTTTAGAAGATAATTATCCCATACCTGGTGAAGGGGTAGCTGACACCAGGTACTCTTTAAGAATGTGCCAGATAGACCCCTTAGGCTCTATCTAGGCTCCAGCTAAAAAGAGGTTCAGACTTTTATCTCTTTCCTTCTCCCATGATAGATGGGCCATTATGCTTTCCTCCTTAAAAATGTAATGAAGGCCCAGGGAGGGCAGAATCCTTATAAAGGCCTCCAGGGAGAGAGTATGTTCTACAGTAATGAAGAGCTGGGGAGGCAGGGCTTCTATATCTGGTAAAGAGGAAGTCCAAAATAGGTGGTAAATGAAGAGAAAAGAAGGAGAAACATAAAGAAAAGAAAGGAAAGGGTTGACCTTTCCTTTTCCTCCCTTTTCCCTCTTAAAAGCTAGAAGGCCACCAGAACACTTGCATAGCTGATGAGCAGGCTGATTCTTCTCACCCGGAACCCCTCCTTGCAGTTAGTAGGGCCAGTGCTGAGGATATCAAGGGATGGTGAGGCAAGCAGGAGAAGGCACCCATGGGGTAGCAGTGTTGGTTTAGTCCCAAAAGTTGGAAAAACAAAAGCCCCAGAGGGGCTCCTCAAACCCGGGTATTTCCAGAGGGACTGATCATCCGAGCCGGCGGATGTAGAGCAGAGAGAGCGGTCACTGAACCTACGCCCCATCAGCCAGGCAGCATCTAGGGTCAACAGCCAGGCCAAAAGGAGAAGAGAATCTCATTTATGGAGGGCTTTAGCCTACCCATCAATGGGATCTAGGAAAGGCAGAGGATGGGTTGGTATCTCCAAACTAATGAAGGTCCCTCCTAACCTGCAAATACAAACTTTTAAATCAGTGAGTCAGGATCCACCTCTATGTGTCAGTGATCCAAATCTTATTAGGCCATGAATAAAATCCTAACAAGGCATAGATCAGGGAAATAAAGAGGATTGGCCAGGGGTGAAGTATCATTGGAGAATTTATAAAATAACTTTGTTCTGGAGTCAATGACAGACACATCAATAATCCCAGAACTCCAGAAGCTGAGGCAGAAGATCACTGTGAGTTCAAGGCCATCCTGAACTGAATAGTGAACCCCTGTCTCAAAACAGGAAAAAAAAAAAAAAAAAAAAAAAGAAGAATCTGGTCTCCTGTAGTAACCTGACCCAGCTTTCTGCCATCCATTCTGCTCTGATGGAATATGGGCCTAAGATAATACCTTACTATGGTTATTCCATTGATCTAAAATAACCTCACATCCAAAGAAAAATTCAACTGTCGGCCAGTAAAAGGAAAATCTCCTCACTTACCAAAGAATTTCCATAGAGCCTATAATCCCAGCTACTTAGAAGGCAATGGAGAAAGATTGCAAATCTAAGCCTAACATGGGCAATTTAGTGAGACCTTCTTTCAAAAAATAAAAAAGGCTGGGGAAGTAGCTCAGTGATAGAGTGCTCCTGAGTCTGATTCTCAGTAATAAAATAAAGAAAAGAAAAAACAAAAATCTCACCCAGTGTTGTTCTTTCAGCCCTGTTCTACTCTGCTCTCATCACTTGCAGGGGACAGAAGGGAGAAGGTAGACCTAGGACAGGGGATGCAGAGGTACAGGAGCTCAGGTAGAGAGACAGACATGCCTGTGCAGGAGTTCCCTCCTGAGCAAGGATGCCTTCCAGCTTGGAGCCTTTGGGACTACAGCACTCAGAGGGACTGTTGCTATATGGGGCTTATACAAAAAGACAGAGAATGACAGATATCAGTCCATTCAACCACTTTAGAATAAGGGACAAAAAATAAATTCAATAAATAATCAAAATAAATGATATTTTTACATTATGGATCAAAGTCTCTAAAGACAATTATTTTTTATAAAGTACATAGTAAGGAGAAAATAATTGGAAATAAAGAAACAAGGAGTAAAAGGAGGCACACAACATAATGGACCTACAAGGGCAGAGCTTACAGCAAGGAAAACTCACAAAAAGGACAACTATAAAGAGATAGCCTGATGTGAATTGTGCTTTATTAACCAAGGTCATGAAATGAACCATTTTCCTGGTTCTCTGCCCCTTGCAATGTTTAAGCCCAGTAGAGGCCCCACATTTCTCAACTTGTGGATAAAAGGCTCCTTCCCTGTCCTCCCACCAAAAAGGGCACCTACACTGCATGGACAAGGGTGATACAATTTCCTCATCCATGTCATCCACATCGTCTGTCATGATGAAGTGGGCAGGGTTGGGGCGTGTGCTGCCCATCCAACTGGGATCTATGTTGAGGGCAGTCACCAATGAATGGATGCCAGGGTTGTTGACAATCTGGAAGCCACAGAGGATCTCAATCTGCTGCCAGCGGTGTAGACGTTCCCTCAGTGCTGCTGTCACCTCACTTAGTGCTTGCCTGAAGACAAATGAAAGAGAACTTCAAGAATGGACTGGGTGGCAGATGGGTAACAATGATGCTTCATCCCCAAGGAACAAGTTGGGAGATGTGAGTGAATAAAAAGCATAATAAGCTCAAACTTCAGATCAAAGTGGGAGCTGGATAAGTTGGGGCAGGAGATCAGTGGTGTTATTCCACCAGTAAGAAAATGGAATGGGAGGTAGAGGTCCCATATACCTTCAAATTCTAAGGATGGTATGGATTTTGCCAGAATTGCTAAGTGATGCTACTTACTTGGCTGTTAGAATTTTATGATCCACATCATCCAAGGAAGAGCTGTGGGCCACATGGAAGGTACCAAAGAGTGTGTTTCTCTTCTTTTTTATTTTCTCAGCCTGCAAAGATGAGGCCCCCAGCTTAAAAAGAGCAGGGATTAGAGGTTGGAAGAAATGAGAAAGGCCTTCCTGTGGTTGGATCCCTCTCCTGCTAGCACAACCTAAGCTGTACAAGGAAAAGGAAGAAAAACAAGGAAAAGGAGGGGGAGGGGGAGGGAAGGAAAGAGAAAAAACAAGAGAAGCAAAAGGTTCCCCTGTCATCCCCTAGCCCCAGGAGGACCTTTGTCCCCATGCAGTGTGGGGCCGGCAGAGCTTTTCCTCTACCTGCTTCCACTTGCTTCATCTTTCCCAGAAGACAGGAGGGAGTACCCAACACCCTCATTCCCTCCTCCCGAAGTTTGAGGACATTATCAGGAGCTGTACATTAGAAAAAAAAAAAAAAAAACAGAACCCACCACAGGACATCTCTTTGTCTAAAAGGAGGGGCAGGACAAGGCAAAAAGAGGAAGAAGGACAGGTAAATGGAAGAGGACAGGGAGGGAAGAGAGGAGGGCCACAGGAGGGCAGGTCTCACCCCCTCCTTGGCCACCAACAGCTGCTTCTCAGCATTTTGCTTCTTGATGTTGTAGTACTGCACCTCCACCTCATGCGTTAGCTGCAGCCACTTCTGTAAGGCCTCTGGAGCATACCACGAACTGTGTGATTCCAGCTCCTTCTCTGCTTTCCTCAAGGCCTCCCGAACCTGTGCAGCCAACAGACTCTGTTTACCAATTCTAGGATCTTTTCCAACACCGTTGTGTGATGCTTCAGAATTCAGAGCTCTGCTTTTTTGGGGGAGTGGGGCTGGCTCAGCCCACCCTGAGGGCAGGGCTGGCACAGCTTGTGGTGCCTGGGATCTGTGTTCTCCAGCACCTGCCTCAGCTTGCCTAAACAGGCACATTAAAACACCAAGCTATCTCACTGGCCCCAGAATTCAGAGCTCTTAATTGCTTTAAAACTCTCCCACTCAGGAGGGAGAAAGGCAAGGATTATTCTCTGTGCTTCATACACAAGCAAGGAAGCTCAGGGACAGAAAGTAGCTCACCCAAGGTGAACTGTCCACCTGAGACAGTTGGACTCAACTGAGAGTTGTTTGCTACTGGGCACTCTTTCTATCACATTCTCTGACTGTCCTGATTTCATACAGAAATCTTCCCTGATCTGTCTCTTCAGAAAAAGACCAGCTAGTGAATCATCTTATAGAGAATTTGCATAGACCATAGAATATTAAAGAAAAGGCATTTGTTTGGAAATCCAGTTCTTGTCCCTGAACTTGCTGTGTGATCCTGTACTTCCTATAGCAGATCCTAATTCAGTGTGGACTAGGACTTTCTCCCTAGCCATCCACACCATCAGTAAACCATGAGTTCTAGTTAACACTTGCCAAACAAGCCTTGAAAACAATTCCTTCTTTAGAAAGCCAGGGGTCTAAATGTCCTCCAAAGTCTTCTCCAGCCCACATAGTGTATCCATGATTCTCTCAGTGAACAGGACAGGTCAGCATTGAAAATTAGTCTCTATAGAGATGGGAAGACAGTGAGTACATCCACACCTAACACAGTCATTCCCAACAGAGGTCAAAAAAGGAAAAAAGGACTAATGCATAAGCAGAAACCTGATGCTGTCTATGAGGAACATAGAGTGAAGCAGATAGCCATGAAGCACTCAAGTGTGAAAGAGCTAAATGTACATATATTTTTGTTTTTGTTTTAAAAATAGGGCCTCATGATGTAGTGCAGGCTGCCTTGAACTTGCTTATATAGCCCCAGTTGGCTTCAAACTCACAGGGATCCTCCTGCCTTGGTCTCCTGAGTACTGGGATTACAGACATCAGCTAGACATTATGTACACTGGATTCCTGGCTATCTCACCCAGGCTACTAGAATAAGTGATCCTTACTGCCCCAATCTGAACACTAAATTCTAGCTGGTCATAATCCCAGACAACAAGGGCTGAGAGCAATCTCATTATTTCCAACTTGGACCACTAAGGCATGTATCCCATAGTATGGCTGAGGCTCTGCACATCTTAGAGTAGACCAGGAGGGTCCTAACTAAAGACACAATACCTTTGTTGTTGTTGCTGTTTTTATTTTGAAAGCACCAATCCTCACCTGGTTTAAATTCTTTGAAAAAGAAACTATTAAAAAACAAACAATAAAATGGCCCACTCCTGGTTTTACAGGCTTAAAATAAAGACCAAATACCTTAGAGACTAATACATCAAATCTGAAAATTTAAGATGAACTTCTACATTAAAAGCAGTAAAAGGAATGAGATAAGCTAAGGAGGGAAGAATGGAAGAAGAGAAAGGGAGCAAATAGAAGTATGATAGTGAGCCAGCCAGATAACTCAGCAGATTAAAGCTCCTGCTTGGGCAGATGCAAGTGCCTGCCATGCTGGTCTCACCCCCAGAGCACACAGAGATGGCGATTGAAATTGGGAATGGTGGCATGTGCCTGTAATCCTAGAACTTGGGAGGCTGAAAAACAGGAAGGATCACTACAGGTCCGATCTGTGTAGTGAGACCCTGTAAATCCTGTAGACCCTGTACTAAATACAAAAATAAATAAATCAATCAATAAATAAGTATAATAGTAGACAACTTACACAAAGGCTCATCAGAGCCTGGTGTGGTGGTGCAGGTAGGAGGCTGAGGCAGGAGGACTGCCTTGAGTTTGAGGTCAGCCTTGACTACATGGTATGTTCAAGGTCAGCCTGAATTACATGATGAGACCATCTCAAAAAACAAAACAAAAAGGCTTACTAGGCTCAAAATCTAATGAAAGAATTAATTACAAAATACGAAATAGGAAAGGTCAAAGGCAGACAGAGACAGGCATGCCTTGCCACACATAAGTAACAAATGTCTGAAGGAAAAGAAAGCAACAGGCAAGCAAGTCAGAGTCTACTAGTGCTATTCTTTTACTGTGTGCTTATAGTGCTGAAATCTTACAACACACCGGAATCACATAGGAGTTTTGGTTTTTATACATTGTTTTTTATTGATAAAATTAGAATTATCACAGATGGGAAAGTTTTTAAATACTGGTATCTCAGAAATTCAGAATTCTGAATAGGGCATCAAAAGTGTTTAATTTTTTTATATTTTTTGTTTTTATTTTCATTTTTCACAAATGCTTTTTAAAAGCTCAAGTCACAGCCAGGTGTGGTGGTGCAAACCTATAATGCTAGTACTTGGTAGGTGGAAGTGGAAGATCACTGCGGAAGATGAGGCCCATCTAGGCTACATAGCAAGCTCAAGGACAGTCTGAACTACATGGTGAAACCCTGTCTCAAAACAAAACAAAAACAAACATTCCATAAGTCATTCGCTCTACGATGAATATAATGAAGCTCATAACCATTGATACATATTTTGAAATGTATGACTTCTAGTTCCCAGTAGAAAGCTAATAGTAGGTCATAGTACAGGCACAATTCTGATACAACACAATAGCTGCAAAAATTGTACAAATTGCCAGGCATGGTGGTGCATGCCTATAATCCAAGCATTTGGAAGGCTGAGGCAGGAGGACTGCCACAAGCTCACAGCCCCCCTGGCCTACATAGTGAGTTAAAGGCCAGCCTGAACTGCATAGTGAGACCCTGTCTCAAAAAAGAGTAACAAAAATGCAAGTTGCTATAGACACAATTAAGACTAGGCCTGCAGTTCTATAAGTAGGAGTCACAGCTTCCTAGGTATCTCTTCCCAAGACTTTCCAAAGCATTTGTGAGGTCAAACTTTTTTTTTTGCTTTTTTTTGGAAAGGAATTTTTTGAGACAGGGTCTCACTATACAATTCAGGCTGGCCTTGAGCTCACTTTGTAGCCCACACTGGTCTCAAACTTGCAATGATGCCTCCTAAGTGCTGGGATTACAGGTGTGTGCCACATGCCTGGCCAAAATCTATTTTTGAATAATACATTACCTTTTTTAAAAAAAACACTTTTTGCTCTCATAAATGAACTGTGAAGTCCTCCAGAGGCAGCATGATAATGTGAAATCACAAAAATTTGGATATAAATGCTAATATAAGAATCTATATAAGAATATATCAGAATATAAAGCACATATATTCATTTAAAAGATTTATAAAATTGTAAAAAAGAATTCTTTCATTACATTGTTTTATTTTGGAAATTTTAATAATTTTTAATAAAATACATTACTTGTGTCAATAGGTAATTAATATCTTTAATTTTTTCAGTCCTAATTTCTAACAATAAATATAAAAAATATTGCTTGCATTAAAAATGTTTAGAGTAAAAGGTCCTAAGATCAAAACATTTGAGAACCACCAAACTAAATGAACTGAAAAATTGAAAATCAAGAGAAGGTAAAGTTTTTATAAGATGAATTGATAATTATCAGTCTTCGTCTCTCTGGAGGCATCTTCTGATTCTACATAAAACCTACAGTTGGACCTGGCCTGTAAACTAGTCACAAAGAAAACAGCCTCATAAGGGGCTGGGAGATGGTTCTGTAGAGTAAGTGCTTCCCTGGCAAGCACAAGGGTATGAGTTCAATCCCCAGTTCCACCAAAAAAAAGAAAGAAAGAGAAAAGGAAGGAAGGAAGGAAGGAAGGAAGGAAGGAAGGAAGGAAGGAAGGAAGGAAGGAAGGAAGGAAGGAAGGAAGGAAAGAAAGAAAGAAAGAAAGAAAGAAAGAAAGAAAGAAAGAAAGAAAGAAAGAAAGAGAGAAAGAAAGAGAGAAAGAAAGAGAGAAAGAGAGAAAACAGCCTCATATACAGCAGAATTGAATCTCCATAGCCTTTTAAGAGGAAGAAGTTGGGGGCCAGGGAGATGGCTCAGTGGAATAAATGCTTCCCTGGCAAGCACAAGGGCCTGAGTTCAATCCCCCATTCTGAAAAAAAAAAAAGAGGAAGAAGTCTACCAACTCTCAGTAAAGTCAGGGAAGGACATGCCTCTGAAACTCAGTCAATCAATGAGAGCGAGGCCAAACAAATTTGCAGCCCAGTTCCATCTTCAGCTTGAGATGATCAGCTCCTCATCCACCTAGCACCCATGTAAGATAGACAGTTAAATCATCTGGAGCCTCTTTTAATTTTTTATACAGTGTCTATCCTTTAATAAAAATAAATTAATTAGTAGGGGCTGGGGAGATGGCTCAGTGGAATAAGTGCTTCCCTGGCAAGCGAACCAAAAATGATCCAGATATAAGAGTTCCCAGACTTTCAAATAACTATGATTAATATGTTCAATAAAAATATTGGGCAAGGGCTGGTAAGATACCTCAGCACACTACGTGCTTGCTTAGGCACACGCAAGGCTTGATCCCCAGTACCACATACCGTGTTGGGCCCACCCCTGGGTGTGCTGAGCCAGCAATGGAGACAGGGTATGGTGGCACACATCTGTAATCCCAGGGCAAGGGAGACTGAAAACTGGAGGATCATTATGAGCCCAATCTGTATAGTGAGACCCTGCACCAAATATGTGGGAAAAAAAGCCCTGTCTCAAAACACCAGGAAAAAAATAAAGATATAATATGCATATATGTATTTATTTATAAATATACATGTATTTGTACATATTTATAAATACATACACACAAATATATTAAATATTTAAATATATTTAAATATGTAATATATATATATATGTATATATATGCAAGATAGACATAACAGATGAAAGGATATAAATTTTGACAAGGAACTGAAATCTATAAAAATGTAAAACAGATATTCTAAAATTGAAAAAACAAGGGCTGGCCATATAGCTCAGCAGACTAAAGCACCTGCTTAGGCAGAGCACAGCGGCAGGGGTTCAATCCCTGGCATGCCATACCAACCCCATCCTGAGGCACACTGAGACAGAGATTGAGACTGGTATGGTGGTGCATGCCTGTAATCCCAGTACTTGGGAGGTTGAAAACAGGAGAATCACTATGAGTCTGATCTATGTAGTGAGACCCTGTGGACCCTGCACTAAATACAAAAAAGAAAAAATGAATAAAAATAAATGAAATAAAGTTGAAAAAACATTATTTGAAGGAACCCACTAAATGGACTAAATATTCATAGCCAGAGTATAGAATTAAAGAACTCAAAGACAGATCAAAAGAAAATAATCAAAATACAAAGAGAGAAAAAAATAACAACTGAGTATAAAAGCCATGTAAAATAAGTTAAAAGGGACCAGTGAGATAGCTCAGCAGTCTAAATCACCTGCTTAGGCAAGCAGGCAGGGACGGGGGTTATATCCCCGGCACCACATGCCACACCAGCCCTGCCCCCAGGGTGGGCTGAGCTGGCCACAAAAAATAAAATAAATAAATAAAAAATTAAAAGACCCAACATAAATACTGGATTTCCAGAATCAGACCAAATCAAGCAAAAGCAATATTTTAATATATAAAAAGAAAATGCATTTGCAGCTCTTTGTGGTTTGTTCATAAAGGCAGTGTTCTCCAATAGAGCCAGGAAAGTAGTAGGGCCCACTCTGGGATGAGAATAGTTCCCAGGGTAGTAGTCCACCTTTTCAGCTGCCTTTCAGTGCCAGTTGATGAGGTGAGTGCTTTGTCTGCCTCCAAACAGACCCAGTGGAGAACATTGCAGGTACTGTAAGCTAAGTACCTTTTTCACAGCATGCTCTTTCACCATAATTTCATATTCCCCCTTTTCATTAAATGTGGTTTTACTTTTTATAGGTACTTTCCAAAAGCAAAAAATAAAACCCAGTTTGAACAAAAAAAGAAAGGAAAATGTCTGTTCAACAGATACACTAAACATTTTATATATGCTGATGAAGTTAATGCTATTAATCATGTTTAAAAACCTTTCTCATCTTTACTGGTGTTTTGGCTGCTCATTATTGAAAGAGGTGTGTTTAAATTTCTATCTAAATCTTTACATGAAGGGCTGGCTAGATAGCTCAGTGCATTAAAGCACCTATAGGGGCCAGGGGTTCGATTCTCTACTGTGCTGTGCTGGCCCCGCCCCTGGGGCATGCTGAAAACAGGAGAATAACTACAAGACCAATCTACATAGTGAGACCCTGTAGACCCAGTACTAAATGTCAATAAACAAATCTTTACATGAAATCTTATAAAAATGCCAAGGTCATAGGTCAACTAGAAGTCTCACATCTTGGTGGTAGCAGTACAGAAGAGTACAACCATTTTGGGAAACTGGGAGTTTCTCATAAAGCTGATATAGAAATTTTCTGTTTTTTTGTTTTTGAAATTTTTAGAAATTTTCTGTTATATTTAGAGCTTATGCCTACCAAGAAGCACATGCAAAATGGTTCATAACAGAATTTAGAGCTTATGCCTACCAAGAAGCACATGCAAAATGGTTCATAACAGTGTTACTCATAAAAGCCAAAAAATCATAAAAAATCAAAAAGTCTACCAACAGAATTAACAAATGCATTATACTTACACAATGGTTTATTACTCAGAAATGGAAATAAACCAGCTATCATTATTTGCAACATTAATGATTCTCATAGACATAATACTAAATGAAAGAAAGCAAACACAAAATACATACACACACACACACACACACACACACACACATACTGTCTTTTTTTTTGAGATAGGGTTTTGCTGTGTAATTCAGGTGGGCTTTGAACTCACTGTGCAGCCCAGGCTGCTTTCAAACTCACAGCAATCCTCCTGCCTCAGCCTCCTGAGTGCTAGATTACAGGCATTTGTCACCGTACCCAGTTGATATCACTTTCATGAAGTTCAAAAATCAGAAAAAAATTAATCTGGTTTAGAAATTGTGGCTGTCATTACTTTTAGATGAATTACTGACTCCAGAGGCAAAAGTATAAAAAATTTCTCTATCTTGATCTAGGTAGAGGTTATATAGGTACATGTAGATGTATAAGTTTACTGGTCATATACTTTATGATTTGTACACGATGTAAATACTTATCATTTGTTCTTTAAAATATTGGCAACCATCTTTTGTAGCTTTTCTACTACTTTTTTTTTTTTTTGAAAAACCTTACTGATTTTTTTTTTTTTTTTTTTTTTTTTTTTTTTTTTTTTTTTTTTTTTTTTTTTTTTTTTTTTAAAAATCTTTTTTTTTTTTTTTTTTTTTTTTTTTTTTTGTCTTTTTGAGACAGGGTCTCACTATGCAGTTCAGGCTGGCCTTAAGCTCACTTTGTAGCTCAGGCTGGTCTCGAACTCACAACAATCCTCCTGCCTCAGCCTCCCGAGTGCTGGGATTACAAGCATACGCCACCACGCCCGGCCCTTACTGATTTTAGAAGATAGTCTTGAAGCCATATTTCTAAGTCCTCATACATGAAACTTTCCAGCTAGATCCTCAGCCCCTACTCTTTATCTACCCCTTGGGATGTCCAGGAATTTATAGTCTCATACCTGCTCCAACTCTTCTTCAGCATATTTTTGGCGGCTCCGCTCATTCTCAGTACCCTCCCGCAGCTCCTTCAGCCGCTGGGCTTCCTGCTTGGCAAGGTTGATCTCATCACGCAGCTTCTTCTCCAGATGGACCTTCTCCACCTCAACTGTGCGGTGTTCCTCCTGGGCCTTGTGCAGCCTGTGGGGGGTAGGAGGATATGTAGGGAGCTGGAGGAGGCCAGGCAAGGGTGTACCAGCCAACAGGCCCTGAATGTTGGAAGGAAAATGAGAGTACCTGCTCTCAACATATATAGTATTCTCCCTACTCTGCTAGCTCAGGGCAAATAGAAGCCACAGTCATTATTGTAATTCTCACATTAGCCATCACGTTGCTGCTAGTAATCAAGGCTGTAAAGCTAAGTTCCCAGGGATCTGAATCTAAAATATACATATTCTAAAATTCTAACTACCAGTTTATAAGAAATTTCACACTAGTCTTCCTGGCAGATAATGATACACTGATAACATTATCAGCCTGGGACAGATGTGAATACAAAGAATCAAGAGACAGGAAATAACTTGCAGAAAGAACTGAGAATGGAATTAAAACTTTGTAATTTCAAATCCCCTAATAATTCCTCTTATATTTTGATATCTAGATGGTTCCATAAATGTAGAGTATCTTGAAAATTGGACAAAATCCAGGAAAATGTACGGATAAGATGACTGAAAAGACTTAAGGAAGATGAGAAATAAACTATTGGGCTACACCTCTTAATTTCTGAGTATCTGTTTCCAGAGGCACAGAAAAATGATATTCATGCCAAAGGAGGTAGGAAGAGGTTGAGAGAGTACCTGCTGCTGTGAGTCCTGTGTTCCTTTCCTAAGGAACTTACACAGTAAGATCTCAAGGGTATCAGTTATAATAATCTACTCTTTATACCTACCCACACATCCCTCTGTTCTCTGCCAAAACCTTCCATCTAAATCAAGTCTCCCTCTCTTTTTGTTCATATGTCTATGTTAATTAGTTAATCTATCCATCCTTCAGTTCATTCACTGACCAAGTTCTATCAAGTGCCTACTAAATATCAAGCCCTGTTACAAGCCTAAATATACGGAGACAAGTCAGAAAACTTTCTCCACCTAAGGAGTTCATGATTTGGTTTAACAAAGACAAGCAGATGGATAACTGTCTATAGTATGATAAGTTCTACAATAAAGAGATATTCCTAGGGGCCTGCCCATTAGCTCAGTTGTTTAAGTGCTTGCCTAAGCAAAGAAGTCTGGCTCAGAACTCTGTGGTTCGGTCCCTAGATTCTCATGCCTTACCAAACCTGCTCTTAAGGCTCCTGAGCAGGGGAGAGATAGAGACAGAGATAGAGAGATAGAGAGAGAGAGAGAGAGAGAGAGAGAGAGAGAGAGAGAGAGAGAGAGAGAGAGAGAGAGAATTAATTCCTGGTGTTGTGTGAGCTCA
The DNA here is from genome assembly GCA_004027165.1 of Ctenomys sociabilis. NCBI lineage: Eukaryota > Metazoa > Chordata > Mammalia > Rodentia > Ctenomyidae > Ctenomys > Ctenomys sociabilis. The sequence continues at coordinate 13,979 of PVKA01021664.1, forward strand.
GAAAGGAGTCAGAGAAGGAGAGACCTGGTCTAGATCCAGTAGAAAGTAAGACTTTACCAATCCCTTTGAAAAGGAAAATAGTTTAGCCACTGTCCAGTCTTACTAGCTTAGTAAGAACTACCATGTTACTAAAATACTAAGCTATAAAGGTAAAGGAATAATGAGAAAGAGAAGAGTACATGAATTAGAACTTAGGTATAGAAAAGTAAAGATACACTAAATAACAAGAAGGACCCACACAAAAAGCCCTGACCACTGAATTAATTAAGAACATGAGATAAGAGGCACATAAACTTTTAAAATATCCCCAAGTTCAGAGATTTCAGTGATTGAGGCCTCAAAAGATGTGGTGGAACAAGCAAGCAGGGAAGAAGAAATAATGTTGGCTACAAGTTTCCTGATGACAGCTGTATTCTTACCTACTTTGGTCCTACAGAAAAATCTTCTTGAATGTACACCAGATGGCGCTATGTGCAAACAAAATAAAAAACATTCCTCTAGAAACAATTTTCCACCCCCATCTCTTTCCTTTGTTGAGTATCTTGCTTTATCTTTTTCTTTCTTTAGGTACTAGGAATAAAATTCAGGAACTTGCACTTGCCAGGTAGGCACTTGTGCTGCTAGCTATCTTCCCAGCATGAGTACCCTCCTTTAGTGTACTCTTCTTCCTTTACTGTATTCTCATGAACCAACAAGAAATTATGCCACTATCCTCTCTGAAAACAGCTTCTTCAGAATAGCCAATACTATATGATATGTCCTCTTTCTAACAACACTCTTAAAGTAGAACTGAGCCTGGACCACTTTCATACTCTCAATATGGTCTACAGGAGACAGAGATCAATATATACCACTGGGAGCAGAAATAAGCAAATATATGTACTATCAGGTACTGCCCCACTCCAAGGCAACAATCAATTAGCATTATGAGTCAGAAAATTATGCTGGCTGATTGCCTGATTCTAAGTCCTGGATCTAATCAGTTGTGTGTCTGTGGACAAGTTTTGCCTGTTTCTTCATACCAAAATAACAATCTAAATTCTTGCCTACCTCAAAGACTTATTTTGAAACCCAATAAAATCCTAACTGGAATGTACATGTAGCATTACATTTATTCATATAAAATACCAGGATGTCTGTAAATTAAAGTTCCGTGATGGCTGGAAGTACAGGTCTATTAAGGTAAGAAATTACAAGGTCACATGAGAGCTCAGGGCACTTTCAAGAGGAAAGTGCATGTATGCAAGGGAGGGTAGGGTGCGGTGGGAGTCGGGGGCTGTCTTTTCCTAAACACCACAGTCCTCATTAAGCTCAGGCAGCCCCAAGGGCTAGAAGCTTAGTTTTAGCCCCAAACTTGGAATACCTCCTGCCTAGATTCTTTTGTCTTTGGAATGAAAACAATACGTATTTTTCAAACAAGTGAAGTATGGGAATTGCTCAGAGTGCAGCATTCACCCCTAGCTAGCAGAGGGCCCAGGCACAAGGGGCCCAGCATAGTAACTGGGAATTAGTTCAGAGATCAGACCCTTGTCCCCACCCTGCCAAGCCTAGCCCATGGGAACACATCTGTTGTCAAAATGTACTCCTACTGACATGTGGCCAACATCAAAGTACTTACCCTTCTGAGCCTTGATTTCCTCAACTCTAAAATAGGAATAATAATAACTAATTCAAAAGGTCACGGTGATTGAACAGCAATAAAGTATTCCAGTATTAAAAATCTGGCTCACAAGATATCTATCCCCATCCCTCCAAAGAAAATACTGTCATTTTATTTTATTTTATTTTATTTTTTATCTCTCATTTTAAAAAACAAATGACCACATTTTATTTCCCTTCACAAGGATTACTGCAAAGATGTACCAACTGGAGTCCCTGAACTACAAGTCATTTTCTAAAAGACAGTCTTAAAGTGGGCCTCTTTTTCTCAAAGATAAAACACTAAAAACCCTGTATTGACTATTGCCTTTTGTATCCTACTAAACCTGTCCAAGTTCTCTTTATGCTTTTAGGATCTCAGGGATCTGGCCCCAACTTATACTCAGCCTGTACTCTCAGGAGCCCCCTGCCAACTTTCAAGGCCACTTCCTCTGGGCCCAACATCTACTGAACCGAATCTGAATCTTTCTGGTCCTTAGAGCTCTTATCCTATAAGCTGGCAATGAGTGCTTTAAGGGTATGCTCACTCATCACCCCTTCTCTTATATGTAAGCTTAGCTGCCCTGAAGGCAGTGGATTCCTTACAGTTTTCAGTATAGACCTGGCTCCTGGGTGTCAGTAAATCCAATAATTGACTGAATGACTTGGGACTCTCTTTGCTCAGCTAAATCTTCTGCCATAGTTTTTAAATCATGTTGTTTGTTTTTTTTTCAACAGGGTCCCAGACTATTAGAGCTAGCAGTGTTACCTTAGGAGTAAATGCCATTCTCCTAGTTTGAGCCTTTCACAGTACTGATGAAAAAATATGCCAGGCAGGAAAGGATTTACCCAAAGATATACAAGTCATATATGTGAGATATAGACTCCACATAAAAAAAGAACTAAGGAGTCCTGGAGAGATAGCTCAGCAGTCTAAGAGACTGCCTGGCAAGCACAAGGACCCAAGTTCAATCCCCAGTATAGCATGCCATGCTGGCCATGGAACCCTGGGCTTGCTGTGCTGGCCATGGCCACTGAAACTGGGCATGGTGGCACACTCTTGTAATCATACAACGAGTCTGATCTGTGTAGTGAGTCCCTATACCAATATATATATTTTTTAAAAATCCTTAATAAAAAACAAAAAAGAACTAAGGGCAGTAAGAAAAGAGGTATATAAAGTTTCTTTGTGAAATAGTGAAGAACAGTTCACTGCATCTATTTACATGGGAAGAGAAGCAAATCTAGAGGCAGGACGAAAGGAAGTACAACCCCTAAGAAGCCTTCCAACCAGGGAACTCAAAACCACTGATGGGAATACATTTCTCTTCTGATAAAAGCAGAATCAAGCTTTTCCCCAAAAGGAATAATTGCCCATGGACACGGGAATGGCCAGAAGCTAGATTCCTAGTGTGGTTCTGGAAGGACAGCACAGCCTGAGTAGCCATGTCTCTGAGGCCAGGTGGCACACACCCATCTGGAAACAGGAAGCTCCCAAGATCTGGCAGTACCAAGGTGATGGGAAGGGAGGGAACTTACCTTTCTTGAAGATCATGTAGACTCTGCTCGGCTCGGTGTAAACCTTCCAAATCTTTCATCATTTTCTTCATGTGCTCTTTGGAATAACGGTTCTGGATATAAGCAAACCAGCAGCCGCCCACACCAATAACAATAGATACCACCAGCATGAAGTCCTTGAGGTGATTATGGCGGGTCACTGCCAGGGAGGGGAGGACATAGTGAGTCAGAGCACCCACAGTACACTTGGCCTTGCAGACCCCCTGCATCCCTCCTCTCCGATACCTCCCCTGACAGACACATACTTGTCACATACTATTATAGTAAACTGTGTGCCTATCTCTCTGGTAATCAAGTCCTCATCTGGAAAGGAAGGCCTGAAAAGAATAGAGGCAGTTCATGATCACATACTCCCCCAAGACACAGTGAAAAGATTAGTGCCTCAACATATCCCAATCTCCTCTGGGTTATGATGAGCCCATGTGCCCAGAAGCAGTGGCTTCTAAGCTACAGGGTAAGCAATGCTAAGGCAAAAGGAGATCTAGGTAGAAAGTGATAATGTCACTACAGCCTGAGGGCTGGCTATGGGCTATGGCTACTAAAGGTGCTTTGCTATCCTAGACTGCTAGGTCCTCCTAGGCACAAGGTCCAAATGCCTGATTAGTTAAAGGTCTGAAATTGTCAATCTACAGAGAGGTGAGGCTATAGCTCAATCTACAGATCAGACAGAACAGGAGTATCATCAAAAGAGAGAGAGAGAGATAGTATAATACCAAAAGTCAAAAGGCAGATCTCTCTCCAGCGAACACTTGGTAAAAATGATAGGGCTGCCAACATAGCTGTGATTCAAAATAATACAAAGTATCTAGAAAAAAAATGTAAAAGCTAAACAAGGAACATCACTAGAAAGTAAAACCATTATCTGCTTTCCCAAGAACTTAGTTAATCAAGAAAATGCCAGTCCTACAGCCTCTTACTGCTCACAGTACCCCAGATCTGGGTGCTGGGGCACAGCACAGGCAACTTAAAAGTGACAACATGAAGAGAAAAGGGCTGCTATCATAGCTGGTCCTGGTTGTTCTTTGGGCTCCAAGGAACCACAGATGTGGGATTGAGGGAAAGAAGGTGAAAGGGAGTTAAACCAGGACTAATGATCTCAATATATAGCAGATTACCTGTAGGTAAGGAAGAAGACAGGACTGGAAAGATCCCTGTGCCTGGAAAGGACAGTGGGCTCATAAAAATAGAGGCTCCACCCTGGTAGAGCCACCAAGTTGAGGGAGAATCTAGACACTAGGAAAAAAATGTATGTAACTAAAAATTGTATGAAGGTGAATCCTATGGTTTGACAGAAAAGGTTACAGTCAGAGCTCCTAACTGAAAAGCTAAGCAGCAGGACCTGTTGGTAGGATGGGATCAAAGAACACACCTACCTCCATTCCAGGCAGGGGAGCTACTAGGTCCAGAGTGAACCATGTCCTATACATATCTATGCTAGGATGTCAGAGAGAAAACTTTAAAGTCTTCTAGTGGCTATATGCTGGCCTCCAGGCAGGGCCATCCTTCTACCCATGTTCAAGTCCTCACTCTTCTGTCCTTCATGTCCCAGGAGGAGGCATTTCTGCCACACAGTGAGTAGTGTCTTTCTGGATTCATTTGTCTCCTTCATAGCCTCTATTAGTGCCTGGAATATTGTCTCCTTGCTTGTTAAGCATTTCTAATCTTGGTTTCCTAGGGTATACTCAATACCAGAATAATGCCAGAATCCCCCTTATATTCTTCTCCTTTTAAAAAAAAAAATGTATTTGGTTGTTGAAGGGTCTCACTACACAGCTCAGACTCATGATCCTCCTTCTTTTGGCCTCCCCAGCACTGGGATTACAGGCATTCGCCACTACACCCAGACTCTGGCCAGCTTAGTCTGCCTTGGAGGAGGGGATGGCATAGCATGTGGTGCTGGGGATCAAACTACGGTCCTTGCACTTGCCTAAGCAGGTGCTTTAGTCCACTGCGCTATCTCCCACCACCCCTTTTATATTTTCTTTCTTTCTCTCTTTCTTTCTTTCTTTCTTTCTTTCTTTCTTTCTTTCATTCATTCATTCATTCATTCATTCATTCATTCATTCATTCATGTATTTAGTGCAGGGTCCACAGGGTCTCACTACACAGATCAGACTCATAGTGATTCTCCTGTTTTCAGCCTCCCAAGCAATGGGATTACAGGAGCACACCACCACATCCAGTCTCAATTGCTGTCTCAGCACACCCTGAGGGCCAAGCTGTCATGGCAGGCCAGGGATCAAACCCTGGCCCCTGCATCTGCCTAAGCAGGTGTTTTAATCCACTGAGCTACCTAGCCAACACTTCATATACTTAACAAAAATTCAAAGTATACTTTTTCAAACAAGATTCAATGAAATGATAATCCCTCCTCTTATTTTCCCCAAACTACAAACATCTCAAGGTGTCATGCAGATTGGGCCTACCTATTTCATTCAGACTCTAATTTTATCTTACTCAGATTAATATGACCCAAATTCTATTGTTTTGACCAACTTTATATTCTGATCCAAGAAACGAAGCTAGTGAATGACCAGAGCCAACAAAAGACTCTAACAGACATTTTCCTCACAGGCCCCCTGTTTCTAAGGTAATACTGTTCCATCTTTCAATATCCTCTGGATTACTTCACTCTGCTCTGACTCCACTTAAATGAACAAGCACCCATTTTATCCACTGCCTGCCTTGTCAAATGCACAGCTTAAGCCCAGGTCCACTGCCTTCCACATCCCATGAGCTTGGCTCTGCTTGGCTGACTTGATCTTTCTGGTTTCTGGTGATCACCACTTGTCTGTATAACAAAGCCCAGAACAACATCAACCAACATACAAAAGGCACTCAATAAATCTTTGTGACATTGAATCTTTACTGATAAGCCTCAAGCGTGATAATGTCTCCCACACTAAAAAAAGGTAGGGAACAAAGAAAAACTAAAATGTATCAAGCAATAAAAGTCATCATTTCTAATCCTTATACCTACTCTAGAAGTACACTGAGTTTCCATAAGAGACACTGACTTGGAGTTCACAAAAAGTGTATTCAAATTCAGATAGCTACATTGTCTTTCCTCTACATACTTTCTTACCACAACTTTCATATTCATGCAGTAAGTTTTATTTCTGCTTAATTACATGCAAACATCTCTCACCATGGAATTGTCTATGTTGTCCTGATCTAACCTGAGTGTGAATTTGTAAGCACCAAGGCTGACTTCCCACAAGCAACATGCTAGGAGATGTCCACGTTATTGTAGTAGAGCAGTGAAGATTCAAAGACCAAATAGCCAGGCCTTTAAATAAAAACAGAAAATATAAAATATGGAAATTCTTTTGATGTCATAGCTAGTATCCTCTACTAACTGTTAGGAAGTCTAAGCTCTGAACTAACCTTTGCTGTGCTTTATTATGAAATTCTCTTCTCTCTGGAACTCAGCTCCCTCAACAACAAAAATGTGTTATCACAGAAATGACTTACGAGATAGAATATATGGTATATGTCTTCAAAATATTAGATAGACATATCTAGGAAGCATTAAGGTATGTGGATATGGACTTTAGAGAAGGTGAAGAAGTGAAAGCAGCAGACATAGAAATTGTCAGGTCCCTTCTGTGGATCCCTGAGCTAAACCCCACACCTCTAGAGAATTCAAGAATCTTAGCTTAGAAAAAAAGAGAAAACAGCCGGGCGTGGTGGCGCATGCCTGTAATCCCAGCACTTGGGAGGCTGAGGCAGGAGGATTGTTGTGAGTTCAAGACCAGCCTGAGCTACAAAGTGAGATTAAGGCCAGCCTGAACTGCATAGTGAGACCCTGTCTCAAAAAGAAAAAAAAAAAAAGAGAGAGAGAGAGAAAACATGGATGGCTCAGCAGAATAAGTGCTTCCCTGTCAAACGCTAGGGCCTGAGTTCAATCCCTGCTTCCACCAAAAAAAAGAAAAAGAAAAAAGAAAACAGGCAAATTAAGAGTCTAGTTATATCTTATGGATGAAGTATTTCTTCCCATAATAATCTCATTTCCACCTTTCAATTCCTACCACCTTTCTAGCCTACTAGAGTTCACAGAGATCCTCCATTCCTGATCCCCCATGCTAAGATCCTTCAGGTAGACCTGGATTGCCCCTCTTGCCATCTCAGGGACTACTTTTTTTTCTCTGGCTGGTACTAGGGATTGATTGCTGGGCCTTCACAATGAGTTACATCCCCCAGCCCCTATTTTCTTTTTTCTTTCCTTTTTTTCAGAGACAGGGTCTTGCTAAATTACTAAATTATACAAGCTGGGCTCAAACCTGCAATCCTCCTGCTTCAGCCTTCCAGAGTGTTGAGATTAGAGGTATGTACTACCATGCCTGGCTGTTTGCTAACTTATATGTCAGTCATTTTCTGGAAATCTATGAGTTGCTTCATATCTCTGTAACCTCATTCTTAGCATAGTGTCTGACCAGAGCAGTTATTCAGCGAAGGTAGAAAGGAAACAAAAATGGAAGAGTGGAGGAAAATCTTTTTTTTTTTTTTTTTTTGCGGAACCAAGGATTGAACTTCCCTTGTGCTTGCCAGAGAAGCACCTATTCTACTGAGCCATGAAGGAAGGTCTTAGCAAGAAAGAATAGTATAATACAAAGCACATGTAAAGGAGAAAAATGCAAGCTTTTTAGAATAGAAGAGTAAGGCCAGCTATAATCCACAGCCTTTGTACAAACCCAGTTCTCTGAATCTACCTCCCACTCACTCAAGACCAGCAAGGCAGAATGACCATATTTACATCAGCAAAGCAGATGTAGCTGTTTAGGTAACATATGTTGGGACCTGGGGAATAACAGGATAGCAGAATTACCAGTCTGAATGCTGCAAATAAATTTTAGCAAAATGAGGTCAACTATTAACACCATCAGACCTCAAGAAAAGATGAAGGGTATAAATAAACGAGATGCTGACAAAACATTAACAGAGTCAAGGACAATGATAAGAATTTTCAGGGTACCAGTTAAGATTGAATCATAATCTCCTCCTAGAATCTCCTCTCCCAAGTAATTATTCCCACAGTATGCTGAGAGATACAAATATCCACCCCTTACTACCCAAATACATGCTACAAATGTCTTTTGTCATTTACACAGCCTTCAGTGTGGGGGACGGGAGGGTGTCAGCTAACTTGTAAGAACTATTCCTGAGCAGTCCTCCCCTCCAGTCATAAACCAACAAATTCTTTAGCTGCCTTAACTATTCATAGACACTCCATAAGTAGCAATTCTTCCCAAAACTAAATGGGGCCAGATTCCTCTCCCAAATCTACTTCTTCCTGTAGCCTGGAGAAGTATGGCCTCCTGCCATATTACTTTTAGTATACATCTCCTAGGACCCATTCCTTACTGAACCTTCAGATGAGAGCTGATGACAGATGAAAAGCACTAGGAGCTGGTAAAGGGTAAAAGCCAAGGAAAGATTTTTTTTAAAAAAAAGCAGATAAAGGGACTACAGGTTTTCAGAAGATTAAAAAGGAAAGAATTGATCCTAGACAGAGAATGGAAAAGCATTTTGGAGAACATTGAAAAAGTGAACAGGAGCATACTAGAAACGAGAGAATGAGTGGAACAGGGAGCAAGAGAGATACAGACCAGGGCAAGCTCTACCAGACAAGTAGCCACTCCTGCTCTCTTGGAACTGTTCCCCATTATCTGAGTCACCGATGAAGGTAAGTCTTTTCTTCTCTACAACTCATTACTCAATTACCCTGCAGGTTAGTTTCTCCTCTCCCCTTCCTCTCTTTCTCCCCCTCCCTCCCTCTTGTTCTCCCATCTACCCCACTTCTCAATATTCCTGCCAAAAACAAAAAAGGCATACTTACCTCTACCCAGACAAACCATACAGCAGGGATACCAAAGAAACAGTAGCAAATATTTATTTAGGAGAAAATAAGGCACTAAGTTCCTTAGGAATGTGCCCCCAAATCACAAAGCTACTTAGTTATAAAGTATCAAAGCTAGAATTCCTTTTTTTAATTTTTTTGAGGAACCAGGGATTGAACTCAAGCCCTTTCACTTGCCAGGGAAGCGCTTATTTCACTGAGCCATCTCCCAGGCCCTAAAGCTAGAATTTTTTAGGTCTTATCTCCTCCAACACATATGGAAGGTAGATACTACAAAACAAAAGAGTATTAATGTAAGTTAAAGGAATGGGTTTGCTCATGGCTCTTATACTTAAAATCTGAATAGCTCAAAAACCCTACCTCACTTTTCTGAGCTTCCATTTTTCTGAGAAATTATCTGCAGGAAGTATAAATCCCCCTCAATGGATGATCTGCTTGAAGGATTTTTTTTTTTTTTTTCAGTAACTGGATTGAACTCAGTACTTGCCAAGCACTTATTCTATTGAGCCATTTCCCTGGCCCAAAGGATGATGATCTGCTATTACATGAGACATCACCTTAGGTCTCAAAGTGGACACTGTTTCCAAAGTGAAGACTGTTTCCCTAACCATACCTAAAACCTGACAGCTGTCACTGTTCAGAAAGCCCTAAATGGGCCTAAAGTCTACAGCCAACTCTACAGAGTGGGAAAACAAACTAACTAACTGTAAAAGGTCACATGAGGCTCTGACATCACATGAGAAGGGCTGATATGCTTTTCACTGTCAAAAAATGGACCTTGAGATGAAGCCAGCCTGATCCCTCTTCCCCTTCTCAGCTGAGTTTTCTGTAGACAGATTGTGCCTGCTCCTCAGCAGCCTGTTACTGTATAACAAACTTGGGGGGCATGTGGCTACTAGGAATTGAACCCAGGCCCTCACACTCATCAGGAGGCATTGTGCTGCTTAGCTATATCCCCAGCCCATGTACAACAAACTTTTGATGAGAGATTTCTCAAGCCTCAGAGCAATGACAAGATTTCTATGCAAGGTGACCATGGCTGGCAGCAGTGTCTGGCCTAGTTTCTCACTACATGACTTAAGGTAGAGTCTAAGTATCTGTGGTCACTTAACTTAGGTTTAGAACCCAGGCCAGCACCAGTACACACTGTCACTCTAAGTATTACATGGTACTGAAAAAGACAAAGAGGGATAAGAGACTGTGTCCAGAAAGGAAAGCAAGGCCAAAGGGACATGGATCAAAGGATTCTTTGTAGGCATCCAGGAGGCAAAGCCCCACTCCTACAGAAGTCTCCTGGCAAATAGTTTCCTTGTATTTTTCTCAGGTTTCAGTTGGCAATTTTTCTTCAACAAGTATAAGTAGGAAAATATAAAAAAACAATATTTGTCTTTGGGACAGCTGTTGACTTCCAAAATCTTAGCTTTCATATACCCAGCTCTCAGAATCCCTCAATGACAGAGCCAGCAAAAGCCTTTACTGAGGCCATTTCATACGGCAGAATGTAATCACCAGGTTACTTAATAAGTTCCAAGTATAGTATAAAATTCCCAGTATTACCAGGTATAGACCCCCCAGGACGAAACACATCTCCAATCTCTTCCACAGGACCCTTATCAAGCAAGAGGCTTCTTCTCCAAATCATAGATTGTTACAGCTAAAGAAACAATAAGGATCCTTTAGCCCAATTAACTCATGTCTTAAATCATAAAATATACCCTGAGAAAACTGACCTATCCAAGGTCATATAGTAGTAATTTTTAAGAGTCTAAGAAGTCTTCATTTTTCTGTTCAAGGTTCTTTCCTAAAGTTCTTTTTTTTAAAAAAAAAGAAATTCTTAGAATGAAAATCTAGAAATTACAAGTTCAAGCTGTATATGTTTACTATAGAAATCTAATTCACAAACCTTAAAATCCTAAAATTATCTCCTTTAAAATACACAAATCAGGCTGGGGAGGTAGCTCAGCAGCATAAGTGCCTGTCTGGCAAGCACAAGTTCATGAGTTCAATCCCCACTACAGGAAAAAAAAAAAAAAATTAGCTGAAAGGCTGAGGCAAAAAGATAAAAGATTGCAATTTAAATCCCAGCCTGGGTAACTTAGTGAGACCCTGTTTCAAAATACAAAAATAGGGACCAGTGAGATACCTAAGCAGTCTAAAGCACCTGCATAGGTTAAGCTTAGGCAGACACAGGAGACTATGGTTCAATCCCCAGCACCATATGCTTCCCCAGACGCCCCCTCAGGATGGACTGCGCTGCCCTCCCCCAAAAAACTAAAATTAAAACTAAAAAAGGGCTGTGGCTGCTATTCAGCATATAGGGCATGGGATCAATGCTTTTTTTTTGTTTTTGTTTTTGCAGAACTGGGGATTGAACTCAGGCCCTTGTGTTTGCCAGGGAAGCACTTATTCCACTGAGCCATCTCCCTGGCCCCAGGATCAATGCTTTTAAAAAAAAAAAAAAAAAAAAAAAATTTATAATTTTTTAAAATAAAAATGAAGAGAGGTGAAGACATAGCTCAACGCAAAGGACCAAGTTCAACCCCCAATACCACAAAAACAAAGAAACAATTCAATGATTTTTAATATATTTACATGACTGCATATCATTAGCTTAATTAATGTTAAAACATGATTACTAGCCCCAAAAGAAATCCTATATACAGTAGCAGTCATCTTCCATTTTCCATGTTCCTTAGCTCTAGAAAACACTAATTTTTTTCTGTCTCTAAGGATTTGCCTATTCTGGGTATTTCATGTAAGTGAAATCATAAAACCACAGACTATGTGACCTGTGTGACTAGCTTCATTCAGTTAGGGATAAAGTTTTCAAGATTCATCTATGACTATAATCTGTATATTCACCCCATTTCATGTCTGATGCTTATTCCATTGTATACATATGCACATTAATTTTTCCAATCATTAATTAATAGAAATTTGGGTTGTTTCTATTGTTTTGATTATTATTCTAATTTCCACACATACTTACCAGTACTTGTTATTGGGTATATTTTATGGAGGAGTTGTAGAGGACAGAGGATTAAACCTAAGGCTTCACATATTGTACACAATTGCCCTACCACTGTAGAACTGCTACATCCTCATGTCCTCCCCTTTTTCTAATTCTAATTTTTGAGACAAGGTCTCACTTAGTTGCCCAGACTGGATCCAAACTGGTGATCCCACTGCTTCAGCTCCCATGTAGCTGGGACTATAAATTTGTACCACTACCCCTGGATATCACCCATTTTTTTATTACAGCCATCTTAGTAGGTGAAATGGAAGACTTTACTGTGGTTTGATCTGCACATCTGCATTTCCCTAAGGATGAATGATGTTGGTTACGGATAAACATATATTGAAATCTTTAATTCATTTTTTTCATTGGGTTTTTAAAGTATTTAGTACAGGTCCTATAGGGTCTTACTACAGAGATCAAATTCATAGTGATCCTCCTGTTTTCAGCCTCCCAAGCACTGGGATTACAGGTATACCACAAAGTCCAGTCTCAGCTGCCTTCTCAGTGTGCCCTGAAGGCAGGGCTGGAACAGCACACTAGGAATCAAATCCTAGTCCCTGCTGCTGCCTAAGCAGGTGCTTTAGTCCACTGAGCTATCTGGCCAGCTCTGCAAATACTTTCTTCATTCTGTGAATTATCTTCATTTTTCTTGATATATCCTTCGTTTTTTTTACCCAAGGCAAAATTTTTTTATTCATTCATTCATTCATTTATTATTTTAAGACAGAGCCCTGCAATATAATCCAGGCTGCTTGGAACTTTGATGATCTTCCTGCCAATATATCCTTCATTTTTTTTCTTTTCTCTCTCTCTCTCTCTCTCCAGGGTCTTACTTTGTATTTCAGGCTAACCTTAAATTCACTATGTAGCCCAAGCTGGCCTCACACTCATGGTATACCTTCTGCTGCAGCCTTTTTGCTTTTCTTCATGTTTACTTTGAAGCACAAAACTTATTATTTTTTAAATGTATTTAGTACAGGGTCTACAGAGTCTTAGTGCACAGCTCTGACTCACAGCAATCCTCCTATTTTCAGCCTCCCAACCGCTGTGTACCACCACACCCAGTCTCATTCACATCTCAGTGCACCCTGGGAACAGGACCAGGCGCAGGTGCTTTAATCCTCTGAGCTATCTAGCTGGCCCTTTTTTCCCCCCTTGAGACAAGGTCTTGCTATGTAGTTCAGGCTAGCCTAGACTTACTATGCAACCATAGCTGGCCTTGAACTCATGGCAATCCTCTTACCTCAGCTTCCCGAGTGCTAGGATTACAGACATGTGCCACCATGCCTAACCCCAAACCTTTTTTAATTTTAATTAAATCCAATTTATGTTTTTCTTTTGCTTTAATTTTTTAAAGAAATTATTGAGGTGAGAGTTCTATAATACAGAATTAACTATTTTAAAGTAAGAGAGGGGAGAGGAAGAAGACATAAAAAGAATAAAGACATATCATGTACTTAGTAGAGCATGCCTGTAATCCCAGCACTCAGGAGTCTAAGGGAGAAGGATCACAGGTTTGAAGCCAGCATGTGCTACACAGTGAGTTCAAGTCCATCCTAAAGCACCTGCCTAGCAAGCTTAAGGTTCTGAGTTTGATCCCCAGTATGAAAGAAAGAAAGAAAGAAAGAAAGAAAGAAAGAAAGAAAGAAAGAAAGAAAGAAAGAAAGAAAGAAAGAAAGAAAGAAAGAACAGACAGACAACAAGCAGAGAAAAGGCCAGCGTGAACTACAGCATGAAACCCAAAACAATAGCAATTAAAAAAGATACATCATGTAAATAAAGCAATTAATCATGATGAATGTATTCATTTTATACCACTAAGCAGGTATTAGTAAAAATAAAAAAAAATTAAAAATAGACAACTTAGGGGCTTCTAGTATATTCACAGCACTATGCATTCACCACCTCTATCTAGTTCTAAAACATTTGTATTCCTGAAATGCAAAATTTCTTATTTTCCAAAGTAAAATTTCTTGCCCATTAAACAGCTTATCCTCACTCCCTCCTTTCTCCAGCCTCTGCCAACCAAAAATCTATGTTTCATCTTTATGGATTTATCTATTCTAGATACTTTACAAAGTGGAAACACACAAAATGTGGTCATCTGCTTCTTCTGCCCACCCCAAATAATAGGGAATTTTTAGCATTTAACATTGTTTATGGTTTGTTTTGTTTTGAGACAGGGTATAATTATGTTGTCCAGGCTGAACTCAAACTTGTGATCTTCCTGCCTCAGCCTCCTGAATAGCTGAGGTTATAGGCTTTGCCTATCATTTTCTTAGCACAATTCATTCCAAGTTTATTTATACTACAGCATGTATCAGAACTACATTCCATTTTATGGTTGAATAATCTCATTACATGTATACTGCATAACAATAGTTACCCCTTCATCCATTAACAGACACACGGGCTATTTCTACCCACATGTTAGCTCTTGTGACTAGTACTATGAGCATATGCGTACATGTACTTGCTTATCTGTTTTAATTACTTGTACACATACCTAGGTGTACAATTGCTGGGTTATGTGGTGACTTTATGTTTACTCTTTGAGGAACCACAAGACTTCTTTATAGTAGCTGAATCATTTTGTATTCTTGCCAGCTTAAATTTTTCACAACTTTACTAATATTATTTTCCATTTTTTAAAAAAAACTATTATTTTTTTTATCATTATACTTATCCCAGTTTGTGTGAAATGTGTATTTAGCTTTTGAGGGGGTTGAGGATTTTTTGGTTTTTGGTTTTTGAGATGGGGTCTATGTAGCTCAGACTGGCCTTGAACTCATGTGGCCCAGGAGACCTTGAACTTGCAGTGCTCCTCAGGCCTCAACCTTACAAGTGCTGAGATTTACAGGCATGCACCACCACAGCTGACCATTATTACACTTATTTTTAACACCTCCATCTGCTTCTCTTAGTAACAGAGCAAAATCTTCTCACCTCTGATCCCCTTTATTTAGATCATGCACAGCACATAAGTTGTATGAAATGGGCCTAGAAGAAAAATACTCATGTCCAAGCATCAGTCTAACCTGCTCCCTTGGGGCCTCCCTTGCAGATTCTGATCTCCTGAATCTAGTGTCAGGCAGACAGTATTTTGGTAACCATGCTAGTTGATTTTTAGAATCCTTGCTTTTTGACCTGAAGTATCTTAAGTACTCTTTCAGGTGGTAAATCCTATTTTGATATAGAACACACAAGGCCTAAAGATTTATCTTAGAAGTCTTGCAGGGTTCTGGAAGCATCCCCTTGGAGAGTGGCAGGGCAAAGCCTTTGCAGATGTGACCTAGTTTTTATTGCTGGATATAATTCTCTAGCATTAAGTGTTTCTGGTGGTATAGAAAAAGAGGAGTGCATGCTGATAATGGTTAGTTTAAAAAAGCTACTTCCCATCTTTGAAGTCTCGGTTCAAGAATTACATTCTCCATAAAGCTTCTGAACTCCAATACGAACTCCTTTCTAATCTGCACTCAACTAAACTCTGCAGAGACTTACAGAATAGCTATAACATTTACTATATTTGTTGACCATTTACTATATTGTTAGGATGTCTATCTGCATTCAGACAAACTTCTTGAAAACAGGGACCCTGTCATTTATACCAGTACACCATAGGTGCATAACAAACATTAATGAATGAATGGAAGGTCACTGATCAGTACAGAAAGTAGGCCTCATTTAAAATTTCAGCCATTCATTGTGTCATTTACTCAACATTTGTCAAGGATTGGTGAATAAATGTGTCCTAAAACTCCACTAAAAAAGGATGTGGGAAAACAGTCTTATTTCAGGTTATTCTACCTAACACTCAAAAAGCACAGACCCACCTGTGTGGAGAGACAAGTTGAAGCATGTGCCAAGTCACACACATGGGAAGGGAAATGTATTGCTTGTAATCCTGCCTGTCATTTACTTCTCTGGAATAGATCCTGTTTCTATAGCATTCTAGCACCCGCCAACCAGCCTCCCAAAGGGCAGGGAGTGGGTTATAAGAACCTATGTGGTCAACTAATTTCCTAAGAAATCTTACTACTTCTGCTTTCCCTTGGTTTACTTAAAATAAGAAAAACGATGTCAGGGATATCCATTCCTTCCACACACATTTCTAGAAACTAAAAATTATTTATTGCTCTCAGGCCCTGGCTAAAGAGACTACCCTTTCTTAGGTCTGAACATGTCTCTATTGCTCCAGGAAAAGCCCATTTATCTTCACTTGTCATTCACAAACACAAAGATGTTCAGCCATTGGCTTCTTCACTCTTCATGGGTATAATGAGAATAGAAAGAGCTAAATGATATCCACCCCCTTATAGGTTACTTACTATCCCTGAGCATCCCTGACTGTATCTTTCTTTTCCTTAGTGTGTGTGTGTGTGTATGTGTGCGTGCACATGCTTTTATTCAGGTTGTTTCTTCCAACTAGAACGGCCTCTTCTGCTATACCTACAGAATAAAACCCTATCTGTCCTCAAAAGCACAGATTATATACCACCTCTTTTAAAAGGAAGCCTTCTCTACATTTCCTCAGGGCCTCAAAAGCACTATGTACCTGTCTAGAACATACTTTTTCATGTATATATTTGGTACAGGGTCTCACTATGCAGCTCAGATTTGTAGTGATCCTCCTGTTTTCAACCTCCCCAGCACTGGGATTACAGACATGCACCACCACACCCAGACTCAGTCACAGGCTCAGCACACCTCAGGTACAGACCAGGGCAGCATGAGGAACAGGTGCAGCATGCAGAACCAGGGATCAAACCCTGGTCCCTGTGCTTGCCAAAAAATGTGCTTAGTCTGCTTAACTATCTCACTGGCCCTAGAACATACTTTTTAAAAATATGGTACTGGGGATTGAACCCAGCACCTCATGCTTACTAAGCAAGTAGTCTATCACCAAGCTCAGTTTCAGCCCTAGAGTGATAATTTTATTCATCAGAGTGGTATGTGATTTATCCAGATCTTCCTATAGCACAAAGTAAATTTTTTTTGATGTAACATCTTTATATAGTTTGTCCTGGCCTTGAATTCACTATATAGCCCAGGCTGGCCTTGAACTTATTGCTGTATTCCTGCCAAATCTTCCCAAGTGCTGAGATTATAGGCAAGCACCACCATGCCCCACAGATACAGTATTTCCTTACAGTATTTAATGAATGGAAATTGATATCTGGCTGGCCTAAGATACAAGATCATTTCATTACACCAACACTGGTGGAAACAGTGAAGGTGTTCCCTTACAGGTGTGCCAAAGAAACCCAAGATCTCAGCCCAGATACTTCCAATAGCTTTGAGTTCCATAGCACAGCAGTACTTCTTAACACAGGACTTACAGAGAGGAGGCCCAAAAAGCACTGTGTCCAAGGCCTTCAGTTGCAGCTTCTGCCGATGGCTCCTGTCTGTCATCTTCAGCACAGTGCCTGTCATAGTGGTGTTGGTTACAGCTAACCTGTTGAGGCAAAGAGTAAGAGTCAGTTCCTGACAGCAAAAGCAGGAAGGGACTCAGTAGGATCAGTAGGATTTCCCACCTCCTCCAGAACATTTTCAGCTCTTGCTGATTTCTCCCTCTGTACTTCACAACACAGTCAGTACCAACAAGGATTTGGAAGGCAACAGGACTACGGAAAGGCATATAACATTTGATAAGGATTTGTTTACACTCTCTTCCCCCATATCCTAAGAACATACTATTAAAGGATTGCCCATGTGCAACAACTCCTATATCCAACTGTAAATTTTTTGTTATGCTTCTCCTTCTTGGGATTTTCCTATATATAATGTGCCCCCCTACTATTCTTGTCCAGCCCAGATCAAAATGTCATGCCACATGACCCAGTGATTCTGGAGACTTCTGAATAATTATAATCTTAACTCAGTGTCATTATATATAAACTTAACAATCATAAAAATTGAGTTAGTTTTGTCAGCATGCATTTGAGTCACTGCAATACAATTTACTTCCAATAAGATTACTATAACTTTTTATGACCTTCAACCACACTGTCAATGATAACTTTAATGAGATAAGAGTCTGTAAACAAGAAAATGACTTGGGAACACTGGACCATGTTTCTTTTGCTTGATAACAGTGAGTAGAAGGAAAGAATATTAGATATGAAAGGCTGAAAAACCATTCATCTAGGTCTCATAAGTCAGCAGTTAAACCTGTAAGGTTGGTACCATATACAAGAGAAGCAATGAGTCTCTGTGATCAGGAGGTCAGAAGAGGCTCCAGTTCTACCAGTAACTTCTCTGTCTGATCATAAGATGTTTGGTCCCTTCCTAGGACCTCAGTTTCCATCTTTGTAAGCTTATGCAAAATCAGAGGCTTACTATAAAGCAAGTTTTTAGGGCTCTCCTTTAGATCACTTCTACAAGTTGTACTAGTCTTTATCTGACTAATTAAAATAAACACATTTTCAACTGCATATTTACTGATGAGTTAATCTACTTGTATCTATGAACTGGAATGCTATTGTTATGGTTTGTGTCTAGATGTTCTCTCAATGCCTTATGCAGTTTTAGATGGGACCTTTTCAGAGTTGGGTAAATCTAGACTATGTGTTTGACTGGTGATGCTATGCTGGGATTAAGGAAGTTAGGATAAAGGGTGGGTGATTCCAGGGTTAGTCCATTGTTTGGACTGGCATCACCCTAATTCCAGTAGGCTAGATATAATAAAAAGGACAGAAAGACACTGTTAAGGTCAGTTGTTGATTTTGCTGTTTTCCATCACCATGGGCCACCCCTGCCTTGGAGTCATGGACTGAAACCTCTATAAACTATGAGCTAAATAAGCCTTTCTTCCCTTTAATTTTGGGCACTGGGTATTTTGTGTGTGTGTATTTAGTACATGGTCTACAGGATCTCACTACACAGACTGGACTCATAGTGAATCTCCTTCTTTCAGCCTCCCAAACCCTGAGATTACAAGCACATACCACCACACTGGGGATCAAACCTCAGCAGCCTAAACAGGCACATTAGTCTGCTGAGCTATCTGGCCAGCCCTAGCATTGGGTATTTTGTCTCAGCAACAAGACAAAGCTAGCTACCTACTTGTAAGAAATGAGTGAAAAGAGATAGGAACTAGCATTTACTAAGGAACTACGTACTGTCATCTGGTACTGTTCTAACATTTTAAACACAATACCTTATTTGGTCCTCACAACAACCTTCAGAAATTAGTTCTTTTTTTTTTATTTTAGGGAAGGGTCTACAGGGTGTTCAGGGTCTCACTACTAGATCCTACTCATAGTGATCTGCCTGTTTACAGTCCCAAGGGCTGGGATTACAGGCGCCCAGTCTTGATTGCCGTCTCAGCATACCCCAGAGGCGGGACCAGCACAGCAGGCCCTGGGATTGAACCCTGGGACCCCAAAATTAGTTCTACTATTAGCTCTCTTCTGCAGATAAGAAAATTGAGACTTTGAGTTAAGTAACTCGTCCAAACATATGCAATTGGCAAAGCCAGAGAATGAATACAAATCTACTGAATTGTTCCCATTATTCACGTTCTCTAGTGATGAAGCTAGAACCACCTCCACTCTACCCCAGAAACCAAAAATTCCATGCTTTCTGCTATCACTAAGGTGGCACAACTTTCCATCTTCTACTCTTGTGCCAAACCAGTAGATTAGTCTTTTTTTAAAACTAGCTTCCTTGTTTTTTTGTTTTTGTTTTTGGCAGAACCAGCAATTGAACTCAGGACCTTGCACCTATCTCTCTGGCCCATGGACCTAGTCTTGACTGTAATCTTAGTGATTGGAAGATTAAGAGAAACACAACCTGCGACCTTTTTATCCTATGGTTTGTTGTGGTTTTAATCCAAACCACAGCTATTCCTTCTAAACAAATAGTCCAGGGATATACAAAGCAATACTGTTATTTCTAAGAATAGCAAGAAATTTGTATATTAGAATTTTATGGTCAATCATCTATTCCTTTGTCTGTTTCATAATACAAATGCTCTCTCTCAAGACAAGAAGCAGATCTAGGGCTGGCAAGATAGCTCCTGCTTAGGCAAGCCCAGGGACCACCGGTAGATCCTCTGCACCACATACCGCACCAGCTCCATCCCCACGGCGGGCTAAGCCATAAATAAATAAATAAACAAATACTTTCCTTTAAAAAACAGAATCAGGTCTAATGCTTTTTTATTCTCAAGAATCATCAGAAAGCATGAAAAATATGTGGTATATTTAGTGAAGTTGTATCAAATAGAACTAAATTGATTTTGCTTTCTTTTTTTTAATGTGTTTGATACAGGATCTATAGGGTCTCACTACACAGATTAGACTTAGTCATCCTCCTGCTTTTCAGCCTCCCAAGTGCTGGGATTACAGGCGTGTACCACCACACCCAGTCTCAATGAGGCAGGGCCAGCATGGCACACTGGAAATCCAACCCCTGGTCCCTTGTGTCTGCCTAAGCAGGCACTTTAATCTGCTGAGCTATCTGGCTGGTCCTAGAACTAAATTGAACATCACAAGAAGGCCACCTTGAATCACAGGGCACAAGATGTAAATGCAGGAACAAAAAAAAAAGCAGATCACTTAGAATCAGGCAGATTTGGGTTCAAATTTTAGCTCTGTCACTTACCAGTTTGAGACGCATTCTTTTTTTTTTTCTCTTTTTTGGCTGGCTCAGGCTGCCTTAAGGGCGGGTCTGGTGTGGCATGTGTGGTGCAGGGGATAGAACAGCAGTCCCTTGCTCTTAACTGATTTTGCTCAAGAAGACGCTTTACACAACTGAGCTAAGCCCCTCACTTACCAATTTGGATAAATTATAAAATTCTAGAGTTCAATTTGCTCACCCAAAAGATTAAATAATAATTCCTTCCTCTAAAACTTGTGAAAATTGAGATGATAGAAAAATACTTTGTACAAAGGAGGCACAAACATTAAGATTTTTACTCTCTGAAGAGTCAGGAAAAGCTGTGAAGAGGAGGCTATAAGCAGCAGAGGAAGGAACTAGCTAGCTCTGCTAGGCCTGGACAGCAGTGCCTAGCAACACTGCAGTGGGAGACTGCAACGTCTAAGCTTTCCCTTTCCCTTCTGATACTCTAACCAAATGTACCTACATGGTAAAGTGACAGATTACAATCTGCATTTACCAAACAGTATGCCCTTTCAGGGCAAGAGCACGTTGTTGCTACCTTTATCTCCAGTACCCAACACAAGTGCTTGGCATAGAAGAGGTCTCCAGTAAACATTTGTTGAATGAATAAATAAATGGACTGATGGCACACGGCACTGGTTTGATCTCAGAAGAGGCCTAAGCATACTCTATCCCTCCCCAAATAAAAGAGACAAAGTTAATAAACAACAGCTGGTGGAGAAGTCATTCCAGAAATGAGAGTGCCAATGACAGCCAGCCCTACCTCTGTATCATTTTGGTTAGAGCAGATACATTGTGTGTCAATAACCCAGAGGAGGCTAAAAGGATCCTAAGGCTCCTGGATGACAAAAGAGCAGCCACTGGAGGGACAGCAAAAGAAAATAGAAACAACACAGACTTTGAATCTATATCTACTGCAGATCTAAGTTCAAATTACATTTTTTTTTTTTTTTTTTTTTTTTTTTTTTTTTTTTTTTTTTTTTTTTGCCTCTAACTAGCCATGTTTGTGACCTTGGAAAAGTTACTTAATCAGTTTCATCATCTATATTCAATATCTACCTTATGTAATTAATATAAGAATTAAGGGTCCAGGAAGATGGCTTAGTGGAATAAGCACTTCCCTGGCAAGTGCAAGGGCCTGAGTTCAACCCCTGGTTCCACCAAAATAAAAGAGAATTAAATGAGATATTGTATATAAAGTGTTGAACAGAATGCCTAGCACATACTAAGCACTCAGTAAATGGCAGCTATCATACCATATCCCAGATCAATAAGAATATTACATGAGAATGAATATAAATGTCTATCATGCTTAGCAAGCACACAATAGCTGTGAGGAGTGGACCTGTCTAAAGACTCCATTTTCACAAGGTTGAAGACACATTTAACTGACTGGAGCAACCTGAAGGCAGATCCACCCAACCCTTTCCTTACACCCTCAAATGAGAAAAACCTAGTCCCCTCTGACCTTGGCATGGCATGGCCACTGAGTTGCAGCTTCCGGAAGGTCTCCTCATACTGTGGCAGCTCCACATACGTAATCAGCCACTGTACCACCTCATCCACAGTCCAGTTGTACACTATGGAAAGAGACAAAACCATTATTCAAAAATTTATAAGCACTGCTTGCACTTATTGTTATGGTCATGTTGACCTGAATATTTATTTTATACAAGTGTATGTGATAACATTTATATCTTTCTTATAACATCCTAAATAGGAAAGAAGCACACATTATATGCATCTATAATAGTTACTTTTCTCACTGTGTACCCAATATCCAAAGTTAAAGGACCCCCGCCATGGTGCCGTACAGGCCCCAACCCACACAGCATGCTGAGAGTGCTATTGAGACTGCTTGTGGTGGTGACACGTGCCTGTAATCTCAGCATTTGGGAGGCTGAAAAACAAAACAAAAAAAAAATCACTACCAGTCCCATCTATGTAGTGAGACCCTGTACTAAATACATAAAAGAAAAGTAAAGTTAAAGGAGAAAAAGCTTCTTTTAGATTACAATTTATAGAGTTTTTAATCCATAGTTGGCTGGTTCCATGGCAGAGGGGCATTACAGAACAGGAGGAGGCAGCAGAAGACATGCAACAGCAGCAGCAGGAGAAAACAACAGCATCCCTCTTTCTGTCCCTTATATTCTATCCAGGCTTCATGCCCTTAAGGATGGTAGCACTCACACCCAAGTTGGGCCTTTCTATTATCCACACCCAAGCCAATTAGTAGACTAATTTGGTCATCACACACCCTTAAATCCCAGCATCATACTCTAGATGAGCCACCACTGAAAAGCCCCACCTAAGACCCATAAGGCTTTATGGGAACATTTAGATAAAAGTCATAACACAAGCCATAACAGCATCTATTTATGTGAAACCCTAAAAAGACAAATCTACAGTGATAGAAAGCAGAGCAATGATTGGCTGAAGCCAGGACTGCTTGGCAGGGAAGACAAAGTAGTATTTAGGATTAATGAAAATATTCTATATCTTGAATTGTGGTGATAGTTACACAATTGATAACATCCAACAAAATTCATCAAACTATATATTTAAAATGTTTCTTCTAATATGTAGGTTCTATCTTAGTAACATTGATTTTTAATTTTTTTTAATTTTTAAAAAAATGAGCAGGCCAGGGAGATGGTTCAGTAGAATAAGTGCTTCCCTGGCAAGCACAGGGCCTGAGTTCAATCCCTGGTTCTGCCAAAAAAAAAAAAGAATGAGCAAGAGACTTTAATGGGCTACAAAAAATAGTTGATAAGCATATAAAAGGATGTTCAATATTATTAGTCATCAAAGAAATACAATTACAACTACAGTGAAATTTTACATCTAAAAATTGTGATTTTATAATTTTTGATTTCACAATATTTTTAAAATTGTGACCATGGTTTAGAATTATCCTTCCTTCCATCCATTTAACTAGTCATTCATTTTTAAAAATCTACTTAGTGTTAACCCTGCAGGAAGTTAGTTCCCAGCCCTGTGAAAGAGATCGAAAACTAAAAACCAGACATGGTGGGTCAAGCCTGTAATCACAGTACTCGCAAGGCTGAGGCAAGAGGATCATTCCAAGTTCAAGACCAGCAGGGACTATAAAGTGAGCTCAAGGCCAGTGAATTGAATTGCATAGTAAAACCCTGCCTCAAACAGACAAAACAAAAACAAAAACACCAATTAAATAGTATCAGTGAAGCATGTACTCTGATAAAGAAATACATAGCAAACAGAGAATTGTAGTAACTGCCAAGGCTTCAGAGACAGCCACAGAGATTATGAATTGCAACATAAAGATGGTACGAGCTCATCCAAAACACTGCATGGGTGTGTGAGAAAAAGCACTTGTTATAGAATGAAGGCAAGTACAATAGAAAGATGTGAAATTCGATGTGTCACAATATAAAATTGTAGGGCTGGGGAGATAGCTCAGTAGAATAAGTGCTTGCCTGGCAAGCACAGGGTCCTGAGTTCAATCTCCAGTACTGCCAAAAAAAAAAAAAAGTGAAATGTACTGGCAGAAGCAAGCTGAAGCCATGCCAACAGTTTTTTTTTTTTTTTTTTTTTTTTGTCTTTTTGAGACAGGGTCTCGCTATGCAGTTCAGGCTGGCTTTAAGCTCACTTTGTAGCTCAGGCTGGTC